>WNWK01007136.1:0-97302 GCA_009830355.1 Cherax destructor | reverse complement strand
CCCATTTTTGCACCTGCACGGGCATCGCCTGAGGTGCCCTTTGGTTGGTGACCTCGAAATCATTCAGTATTGTAACCGGAACAGACGTATCAAACACATAGCGGTACCCACACCATTAATATAATCCACTGGTTAGTTGTATCAATTGCCTTTGGTTTTTATTAATATTCCTTTTGCTAACCCCCGGTGAATCATAATAATTTCAGCCGGGGGGGATGATCACTATCTCGTGTATATTGTTGTAAAAACGAGTGGGGGAGGATGGGATAATAAAAAATACAAATCTTATCAAAAACAAGCGGAATGGTGTTGCCCGCCCCGCTGGGATTGGGGGACGATAGCATCACTGTGGGGCCGGCTAACTGCTCTGGATTATAGTGTCCATTTCTTGATTATAATGCGGCCCCGGTGTTTAGTATAAAGGTGGGGAGGGCCACGTTGTTACCCCGTTGCTGCAACACCGCCACCCGCACCTCCTTATTCAATTTTCCCACCTCGCCCTGCCAGTCTGCTTCTCACCACGGGGGATGGCTTTATCTGAGGCGGCGGGTGATTTCACGTGAGAAACTTTTTTCTTGGCGTCATGTCCGAATGACTCCTCGGGTAATAAGGTGGCCCAGGGGGAATTATTTTCCCCCCACGCTTTTTTGTGTCAGTTTTTGTCAAGTCCTTAAAGGACACACAGAAAAAATGTACATTCTCTCTATTTTTCCATCCTGTGATTTTCTTTTGAGATTATAAGTTCTCATGCTTAATGCCCAAAATTATGTTTTGGTTTACGTGCCAGATACGAGTTCCCCCCAGTGCGCCTGTGGCTCGGGGGGGGCAACGGGCAGCGGCCTCGTATAACCCTGCAGGGCTATGTTGTTGCATGTCACATGGCGTCTTCACCTGATGATTCCATGTGAAATGGTGCAATATATATATATATATATATATATATATATATATATATATATATATATATATATATTTGTGTGTGTTATGTGTATATCACCTAGTTGTGGTTGCAGGGGTCAGTCATAGCTCATGTGTGCACTGTGTGTGTGTGTGTGTGTACTCACCTAGTGGTTGCAGGGGTCATGTCACAGCTTCTGGCCCGCATCTTCACTGGTCGCTACACGGTAACTCTTCCTGCTCCATGAGCTATGTATGGAGCCTTCCTCCACTACATCATTTCCCAGACTATTCCACTTCCTGAGAACTCTGTGGCTGAAGAAATACTTCCTAACATTCCTGTGTGTGTGTGTGTGTGTGTGTGTGTGTGTGTATGTGTGTGTGTGTACTCACCTATTTGTGGTTGCACGGGTCGAGACTCAGCTCCTGGTCAAGCCTCTTCACTGACCGCTACTAGGTCTCTCTTCCTGCTCCATGAGCTTTATCATACCTCGTCTTAAAGCTATGTATGGTTCCTGCCTCCCACTTCACTTGCCAGACTATTCCAATTGTGACCCCTTGTTTCTGTGTCCCGTCTCTGGAACATCCTGTCTCTGTCCACCTTATCTATTCCTCGCAGTATTTTGTATGTCGTTATCATGTCTCCCCTAACCCCCCTATCCTCCAGTGTCGTCAGGCCGATTTCCCTTAACCTTTCTTCGTACTACATTTCCCTTATCTCTGGAACTAGCCTTGTTGCAAACCTTTGCACTTTCTCTAATTTCTTGACATGATTGTCCATGTGTGAGTTCCAAACTGGTGCTGCATACTCCAGTATTGGCCTGACATACACGATGTACAGAGTCTTGAACGATTCCTTACTGAGGTATCGAAACGCTATTCTCAGGTTTGCCAGGCGCCCATATGCTGCAGCAGTTATCTGGTGATGTGTGCTTCCGGAGACGTGCTCGGTATTATACTCACCCCAAGATCTTTCTCCTTGAGTGAGGTTTACAGTCTTTGGCCACCTGTCTTCTTTGCCCTTCCCCGATCTTCATGACTTTGCATTTGTGTGTGTGTGTGTGTACTCACCTAGTTGTGGTTGCAGGGATCGAGTCACAGCTCCTGGTCCCGCCTCTTCACTGGCCGCTACTCGGTCGCTCTGCCCGCTCCATGAGCTTTATCATACCTCTCCTTAAAGCTATGTATGGATCCTGCCTCCACTACATCACTTCCTAGACTATTCCACTTCCTGACAACTCTGTGGCTGAAGAAATACTTCCTAACATCCCTGTGGTTCATCTGAGTCTTAACTTCTAACTGTGACCCCTTGTTGCTGTGTCCCACCTCTGGAGCATTCTGTCTCTGTCCACCTTGTCGATTCCTCTCAGTATTTTATAAGTCGTTATCATATCCGCTCTATCTCTCCTGTCTTCCAGTGTCGTCAGGTCGATTTCCCTTAACCTCTCCTCGTAGGACATACCCCTTAGCTCCGGGACTAGTCTTGTTGCAAACCTTTGCACTTTCTCTAGTTTCCTTACATGCTTGGCTAGGTGAGGGTTCCAAATTGGCGCTGCATACTCCAGTATGGGCCTAACTTACACAGTGTACAGGGTCCTGAATGACTTCTTATTAAGATGTCGGAATGGTGTTCTTAGGTTTGCCAGGCGTCCGTATGCTGCAGCAGTTATTTGGTTGATGTGCGCCTCAGGAGATGTGCCCGGTGTTATACTCACCCCAAGATCCTTTTCCTTGAGTGAGGTTTGTAGGCTCTGGCTCCCTAGACTGTACTCCGTCTGTGGTCTTCTTTGACCTTCCCCAATCTTCATGACTTTGCACTTGGTGGGGTTGAATTCCAGGAGCCAGTTGATGGACCAGGCCTGCAGCCTGTATAGATCCCTCTGTAGTTCTGCCTGGTCCTCGTCCGATTGAATTCTTCTCATCAACTTCACATCATCTGCGAACAGGGACACTTCGGAGTCTATTATTTCCATTATGTCGTTCACAAATACCAGAAACAGCACCGGTCCTAGGACTGATCCCTGTGGCACCCCGCTGGTTACAGGCGCCCACTCTGACACTTCGCTACGTACCATGACTCGTTGTTGTGTGTGTGTGTACTCACCAAGTTGTACTCACCTTGTTGTGGTTGCAGGGGTTGAATCACAGCTCCTGGCCCCGCCTCTTCACAGGCCGCTACTAGGTCACTCTTCTTGCTCCATGAGCTTTATCATATCTCTTCTGTGTTTGTGTGTGTGTATGTGTGTATGTATGTGTGTATGTGTATGTATGTATGTATGTATGTGTGTGTGTACATTATGCAATAACCGCAACTGAGCGATAATAGATGCAAACACTACAGGTCATTCAACTCCCCTCCCTTGTGATTGTTTGCATACATATTTTAAAAATATTATATATATATATATATATATATATATATATATATATATATATATATATATATATATATATATATATGTCGTGCTGAATAAGTAAAACTTGCGATTTTGGCTTAAATAGCAACGCACTTCTTGCCGAATAGGGCAAGCGAAAATTTGTGTATGCAATAATTTCGCAAAAATCATTCTGAACCTAACGATAAAATATATATTTCATTGTGTTTGATTATTATTAAATTATTTTAAACTTATCTAAAATAATATAATAGTTGTATTAGGCTAAATTAAATTGCGCTAATTATAATAAGGTTAGGTAAGTTTTCTAAGGTTCTTTCGGTACAAAGTTATTAATTTTTCCATTAACATAAATGAAAAAAATATATCTTTAAACGTATTAGAGAAAATTTTAGAAAGGACTTAATTTTAAATGAGTTCTTGCTAATTGACCAGTTTTATCTATTCGGCACGACATATATATATGCTTACACACATCTGCTGAAAGTGTAACTATAATAAATTCAATTTTAATCATTTTCATTCACTGACCAGTTAGTAAAAAGGTGTGTTTACTCACCTAGTTGTAGTTGCAGGGGTCGAGTCATAGCCCCTGGCCCCGTCTCTTCGTGTGTGTGTGTGTTTTAAGCTGGACTAAGAAAAAAGAAGAACTCATGAAACGTTTCACAGGTATGTGACAGGTACGTCGCCGGCTGATACCCCTCACTGGGGCCTCAACAATACACCCAGACTTGTCCTGTTTACTCCTCCCACCTTTCCATACGGGTTTAGGTCTTTTTTTGTGACTATAATAATACTCCTGCTCCCAGCACCACACCCGTCCCAAGAACTGGTCTTGTTATGCAGGCATCGTGGTCCCACACCCACCTCTCTTGTGGTCCCACAGACACCTCTCTTGTGGTCCCACATTCACTTCTTCTATGGTCCCACATTCACCTCTCCTGTGATCCCACATCTCTCCTTTGATTCCACACTCACCTCTCCTGTGGTCCCACACTCACCATGACTTTATACAACATTGGTAATAACGTACATGTAGTATCAATTGCTGCCTACTTTTTATTATTATGGAGGAGGCTGGCTAAAGTGTAAACATCTCGGTGTTAGGAGACTGAGGATAAAGCCCTCACAACTATGGAAGCTAAATGATTTACACTACACACACTCACCCATCCACCCACACACACACACACACACACACACACACACACACACACACACACACACACACACACACACACACACACACACACACATACACACACACACACTACACACACACACACTACACACACACACACTACACACACAAACACTACACACACACACACACACACTACACACACTACACACACACACACACACACACACACACACACAACCTAACCCAAAACACACATGCCATACCCAATGATTCCACCCACCTCAGTACAAACTCCACCTTCACACCAACCACCCATAGTTCCCCATCAGATCTCCCACTTTCCCAACCCCAACATACCCCCCAGACTACGGTTTTAGAAAAGAAGTTAAAGGTTTGGTATACAAATGCAGATGGTATAACAAATAAATGTGAGGAGTGGCATGAAAGAATAAAGGAGACATCCCCAGACATAATAGCACTCACAGAAACGAAACTCACCAGGATGATAACAGATGCAATCTTCCCACCCGGATATCAAATCCTCAGGAAAGATAGAGGGAGCAGAGGGGGAGGAGGAGTTGCACTGCTCATTAAGAACAGGTGGGGATTTGAGGAAGTGGAAGGAATGGATGGAATGGGTGAAAGGGACTACATAGTAGGAACAATTCAGTCTGAGGGCCATAAGGTGATAATTGCTGTAATGTACAACCCGCCACAGAACTGCAGGAGGCCAAGAGAAGAATACGACGAGAGCAACAGAGCAATGGTAGACACACTAGCCGAGGTAGCCAGAAGAGCCCACATGGGGAGAGCAAAGTTACTAGTTATGGGTGATTTCAATCACAAAGAGATTGATTGGGAAAACCTAGAGCCCCATGGGGTCCTGAATCATGGAGAGCCAAGATGATGGATGTGGTACTGGAAAACCTCATGCATCAACATGTTAGAGACACTACCAGAGAGAGAGTGGGGATGATCCAGCAAGACTGGACCTAGTATTCACCTTGAGTAGTTCGGACATCGAGGATATCACGTATGAAAGGCCCCTTGGAGCTAGTGATCATTTGGTTCTGTGTTTTGATTATATAGTTGAGCTACAAGTGGAGAGGAGCAGGAATAGGAAGGGAGAAACGAAACTACAAAGGGGGACTACACAGGCATGAGGAACTTCCTACAAGACGTTCAGTGGGAGAGAGAATTGGCAGGAAAACCAGTAAAAGAAATGATGGAATATGTGACAACCAAATGCAAAGAGGCAGAGGAGAGGTTTGTCCCCAAGGGAAACAGAAGTAATGGGAAGACCAGAACGAGTCCTTGGTTCACCCAGAGGTGTAGGGAGGCAAAAAGTAAGTGTAATAGAGAATGGAAAAAGTACAGAAGACAAAGGACCCAGGAAAATAAAGAGATTAGCCGAAGAGCCAGAAACGAATATGCACAGGTAAGAAGGGAGGCTCAGCGACAATATGAAAATGATATAGCATCAAAAGTCAAGTCTGACCCGAAGCTGTTGTATAGCCACATCAGGAGGAAAACAACAGTCAAGGACCAGGTAATCAGGCTGAGAAAGGAAGGTGGGAGTTCACAATAAACGACCAAGAGGTATGTGAGGAGCTCAACATGAGATTTAAAGAAGTATTTACACAGGAGACAGGTAGGACTCCAGGAATTCAGAATAGGGAGGTATACCAACAAGTGCTGGATGAAATACACACAACCGAGGAGGAGGTGAAGAAGCTGCTATGTGAACTCGATACCTCAAAAGCGGTGGGACCGGACAACATTTCTCCGTGGGTCCTTAGAGAGGGAGCAGAGATGTTGTGTGTGCCACTAACACAAATCTTCAACACATCCATTGAAACTGGGCAACTACCTGAGGCGTGGAAGATGGCAAATGTAGTCCCAATTTTTAAGAAAGGAGACAGACACGAGGCATTAAACTACAGACCTGTGTCACTGACGTGTATAGTATGCAAAGTCATGGAGAAGATCATCAGGAGGAGAGTGGTGGAGCACCGAGAAAGACACAAGCTTATAAAGACAACCAGCACGGTTTCAGGGAATGAAAATCCTGTGTCACAAACCTACTGGAGTTTTATGATAAGGTAACAGAAGTAAGACACGAGAGAGGGGTGGATAGACTGCATTTTTTGGACTGCAAGAAGGCGTTCGACACAGTTCCTCACAAGAGGTTAATGCAAAAGCTAAAGGATCAGGCACACGTAACAGGAAAAACACTGCAATGGATCAGAGAATATCTGACAGGAGGCAACAACGAGTCATGGTACGTGACGAGATGTCAGAGTGGGCACCTGTGACGAGTGGAGTTCCACAAGGGTCAGTCTTAGGACCTGTACTGTTTTTGGTATATGTGAATGACATAACGGAAGGGATAGACTCAGAAGTGTCCCTGTTTGCAGATGATGTGAAGTTAATGAGAAGAATAAAATCAGTCGAGGATCAGGCAGGACTACAAAGAGACCTGGACAGGCTGCAAGCCTGGTCCAGTAACTGGCTCCTTGAATTTAACCCTGCCAAATGTAAAGTCATGAATATCGGGGAAGGGCAAAGAAGACCGCAGACAGAGTATAGTCTAGGTGGCCAAAGACTGCAAGCCTCACTCAAAGAAAAGATCTTGGGGTGAGTATAATACCGAGCACATCTCCTGAGGCACACATCAATCAGATAACTGCTGCAGCATACGGGCGGCTGGCAAACCTAAGAATAGCGTTCCAATACCTCACTAAGGAATCATTCAAGACTCTGTATACCATATACGTCAGGCCCATACTGGAGTATGCAGCACCGGTTTGGAACCCACACCTGGTCAAGCACGTCAAGAAATTAGAGAAAGTGCAAAGGTTTGCAACAAGACTAGTCCCAGAGCTAAGGGGATTGTCCTACGAAGAAAGGTTAAGGGAAATCGGCCTGACGACACTAGAGGACAGGAGGGTTAGGGAGACATGATAACGACATATAAAATACTGCGAGGAATAGATAAGGTGGACAGAGACAAGATGTTCCAGAGAGGGGACACAGAAACAAGGGGTCATAATTGGAAGTTGAAGACTCCTATGAGTCAAAGGGATGTTAGGAAGTATTTCTTCAGTCATAGAGTTGTCAGGAAGTGGAATAGCTTAGAAAGCGACATAGTGGAGGCAGGAACCATACATAGTTTTAAGACTAGGTTTGATAAAGCTCATGGAGCAGGGAGAGAGAGGACCTAGTAGCAATCAGTGAAGAGGCGGGGCCAGGAGCTATGACTCGACCCCTGCAACCACAAATAGGTGAGTACACACACACACACTGAAAGGAATTGACAAGGTTGACAGAGACAGAATGTTCCAGAGATGGGACACAGCAACAAGGGGACACAGTTGGAAGTTGAAGACTCAGATGAATCACAGGGATGTTAGGAAGTATTTCTTCAGTCACAGAGTGGTCGGGAAGTGGAATAGCTTGGGAAGCGATGTAGTGGAGGCAGGTTCCATACACAGCTTTAAGAAGATGTATGATAAAGCTCATGGCGCAGCGAGAGTGACCCAGTAGCGGCCAGTGAAGAGGCGGGGCCAGGAGCTATGACTCGACCCGTGCAACCACAACTAGGTGAGTACACACACACACACACACACACACACACACAGACACACACACACACACACACACACACACTGACAGGGAAGTCAGTAAACGAGATGATGGAATATATGCCAACAATATGCAAGGAATCTGAGGAGAGGTTTGTACCCAAGGGTAACAGAAATAACGAGAAGTCCAGGATGAGCCCTTGGTTCACCCAAAGGTGTAGAGAGGCCAAAACCAAGTGTTCTAGAGAATGGAAGAAGTATAGAATAAGGAAAGATGTCGTAGAGCCAGACATAAATATGCACAGGTAAGAAGGGAGGCCCAACGGCAATACGAAAATGACAGCAGCGAAAGCTAAAACTGACCCGAAGCTGTTGTACAGCCACATCAGGAGGAAAAACAACAGTCAAGGACCAGGTAATCAGGCTGAGGAAGGAAGGAGGGAAGATCACAAGAAACGACCGTGAAGTAAGTGAGGAACTCAACATGAGATTCAAAGAAGTGTTCATAGAGAAGACAGAAGGGACTCCAGAAAGACGGAGAGGTGGAGGTACACCTTCAAGTGTTGGACACAATACATACAACCGAGGAAGAAGTGAAGAGGCTGCTAAGCGAGCTAGATACCTCAAAGGCGATGAGGCCGGATAACATCTCTCCATGGGTCCTGAGAGAGGTAGCAGAGACGTTATGTGTACCACTAACAACAATTTTTAACACTATAGAAACAGGGCGACTACCTGAGGTAAGGAAGACAGCAAATGTAGTCCCAACTTTTAAAAAAAGGAGACAGACACGAAGCACTAAACTACAGACCAGTGTCACAGACATGTATAGTGTGGAGCATGTATAGTGGTGGAGCACCTAGAAAGGAATGAGCTTATCAACGACAGCCAGCACGGTTTCAGGGCCAGGAAATCCTGTGTCACAAACCTACTGGAGTTCTATGACAGGGTGACAGCAGTAAGACAGAGAAAGGGGTGGTTAGATTGCATTTTCTTGGACTGTAAGAAGGCGTTTGACACAGTTCCACACAAGAGACTGGTGCAAAAGCTGGAGGACCAGGCAGGGATAACAGGGAAGGCACTGCAATGGATCAGGGAATACCTGTGAGGAAGACAACAATGGGTCATGGTACGTGGCGAGGCGTCAGAGTGGGCGCCTGTGACGAGCGGGGTTCCACAGGGGTCAGTCCTAGGACCGGTGCTATTTCTGGTATTTGTGAACGACATTACAGAAGGAATAGACTCAGAAGTGTCGCTATTTGCAGATGATGTGACGTTGATGAGAAGAATTCAATCGCCCGAGGACCATGCAGAACTACAAAGAGATCTGGACAGGCTGCAGGCCTGGTCTAGCAACTGGCTCCTGGAGTTCAACCCCACCAAGTGCAAAGTCATGAAGATTGGGGAAAGACAAAGAAGACCGCAGACAGAGTACAGTCTAGGGGGCCAGAGATTACAAACCTCACTCACGGAAAAGGTCCTTGGGGTGAGTATAACACTGGTCACATCTCCTGAGGCGCACATCAACCATATAACTGCTGCAGCATACTGGCGCCTAACAAACCTAAGAATAACATTCCGACTACTAAATAAGGAATCGTTCAGGACCCTGTACACCGTGTACGTTAGGCCTATATTGGAGTATGCAGCACCAGTTTGGAGCCCGCACCCCGCCATGCACGTAAGGAAATTAAGAGAATGCTAAGGTTTGCAACAAGACTAGTCGCGGAGCTAAGGGGCATGTCCTACGAGGAGAGGTTAAGGGAAATCGATCTGACGACACTGGATGGCAGGAGATAAGGGGGATATGATAACGAACGACATATAAAATACTGAGAGGAATCGATAAGGATGTTCCAGAGATGGGACGTAGCAACAAGGGGTCACAGTTGGAAGCTAAAGACACAGATGAATCACAGGGATGTTAGGAAGTATTTCTTCAGTCAGAGTTGTCAGGAAGTGGAATTGTTTGGAAAGTGATGTAGTGGAGGCAGGATCCATACATAGTTTTAAGAAGAGGTATGATGGAGCAGGAAGAGTGATATAGTAGCGACCAGTGAAGAGGCGGGGCCAGGGCTTGTGACTCGACCCCTGCAACAACAACTAGGTGAGCACACACACTCACATATGGAGCGCCTGGCAAACCTGAGAATAGTGTTCCGATACCTCAGTAAGGAATCGTTCAAGACTCTGTACACCATGTACGTCAGGCCCATACTGGAGTATGCAGCACCAGTTTGGAACCCACTTGGTCAAGCACGTCAATAAATTAGATATAGTGCAAATGTTTGCAACAAGGCTAGTTCCAGAGCTGCGGGGAATGTCCTACGAAGAAAGGTTAAGGGAAATCGGCCTGACGACACTGGAGGACAGGAGGGTTAGGGGAGACATAATAACGACATACAAAATACTGCGAGGAATTGACAAGGTGGACAGAGACAGGATGTTCCAGAGATGGGACACAGAAACAAGGGGTCACAACTGGAAGTTGAAAACTCAGATGAGTCAAAGGGATGTTAGGAAGTATTTCTTTAGTCATAGAGTTGTCATTAAGTGGAATAGTCGGACAAGTGACGTAGTGGAGGCGGGAACCATATATAGTTTTAAGACGAGGTTTGATAAAGCTCATGGAGCAGAGAGAGAGAAGACCTAGTAGCAATCAGTGAAGAGGCAGGGCCAGGAGCTATGACTCGACCCTTGCAACCACGAATATTTGAGTACACACACACACACACACACACCTATGAATCTAACTACCTGTCTCTATTGCTAAATTGGGACCGTAATGCTCGGAGAAGAGAATAAACGCACTTCAAAAATCTGGAGATTTCTCCCCAGAGCTTTTTGAACATCTTGTTTCCTGTATGTATATGAATATTTTTATAATCTTAATTTAAATGATTCATGGGAACATAAGTTTACGTAATGATCAAGACAGTTGTTGAGGAATTTACATGCATGCAGGATTAGAAAGTGTGATTTAAGTTGTGGAGCTGCTTGCGCTTGTCAAACGCCGGTCGGGAACCCAAGATACAGCAAGTATGCCCTCTTTGGATCGCCTCACCGAGAAGCTGGAAGCAGAAAGTTACATGCCTGGAGGTCTCAGGTGGTTTCGATGAGCGTTGAACCAAGGCTTTGAGGAAACTTATGACATATTTTTCCTAGGTCTCAAGGGTTTCTGGTCCTATAGGGATGAATGGGAATGATGGACTAATCCTCTATGCTAGCTGAGCTTGGCATCTTCCCTGTGCTCAGTAGCACCACCATGCTGTCCGGCACTGAATGGGATGTTGATGGCGGCCCGGGTAGATGCACAAGTGTAGTCCCACACCAACGGTCAATCGTCCTTCCAGAGATATATTTACACACACACACACACACACACGGGCCAGGAGCTGAGTCTCGACCCGTGCAACCACAATTAGGTGAGTACACAGACATATATATATATATATATATATATATATATATATATATATATATATATATATATATATATATATATATATATATATATATATATATATATACTATATATATATATATAAATATAAATATATATATATATATATATATATATATATATATATATATATATATATATATATATATATATGTCTGCCGATTAGGTAAAACTGGTCAATTAGCAAGAACTCATCTAAAATTAAGTCCTTTCTAAAATTTTCTCTTATACGTTTAAAGATATATTTTTTTCATTTATGTTAATGTAAGAATTTATAATTTTGTACCAAGAGAAACTTTGAAAACCTACCTAACCTTATTACAAAAAGCGCAATTTAATTTAGCCTAACCCAACTAAATATATTTTAGATACGTTAACATTAATTTAATAATAAACAAACACAATGAAATATATTTTTTTCGTTATGTTCAGAATGATTTTGGCGAAATTATTGCATACACAAATTTTCACTTGTCTTATATGGCAAGGTGAGCGTTGCTATTTAAGCCAAAATCGCAAGTTTTACTTAATCGGCACGACATATATATATATATATATATATATATATATATATATATATATATATATATATATATATATATATATATATATATATATATTATATATATATATATATATATATATTATATATATATATATATATATATATATATATATATATATATATATATATATATATATATATATATATATTATATATATATATCAAGACAACACTATGAAAATAGAGAATTCCAAGCGCTTTCGTGACTACTCATTATCAAGGAACATAGTTCCTTGATAATGTAGTATCACGAAACGCTTGAATTCCTCATTTTCATAGTGGTTGTCTTCATATTTTGATATCACCTGTTTACTGTGATCTTTTGCATATATATATATATATATATATATATATATATATATATATATATATATATATATATATATATATATATATATATATATATATATATATATATGTGTGTGTGTGTGTGTGTTTACCTGGAGAGGGTTTCGGGGGTCAACGCCCCCGCGGATCGGTCTGAGACCAGGCCTCATGGTGGATCAGGGTCTGGATCAATTCCCACAAACGTTAAAAAATCCTGTATATATATAGCTTTCATGTAAGGTTATAAGAGTTTTGATAACAGTGAGCTGTGAAAGGGGCTTCAGAAACTGAAGAAATCCGAGGGAAAAAAACAGCCCTGTATTATACCAAAACTGTCTCTTTTTGTGTTTTAAATTATGTGAGAATTTAATAAATTAAAATGTAAATAATTTTTCACAAGTAATTTTCATTTATTATTATTAAAGTTGTAAATATTAAACCTGGTATTTTATTATAATTATAACAAAGCACTAAACCCATAGGGGTCATATAGTGCCTGTGAATGAGAAACAGAAGGCAATCAGGATTGATCTTCGAAAATGTATGGTAGTTCCAATTTCCTGGTTCAAATGCCCTTCACCAGCATCATGCTGTGTGTGTCGTGCCGAATAGGTAAAACTGGTTTAAATATATATTTTTTCATTTATGCTAATGTAAAAATTAATAATTTTGTACCAAAAGAACCTTAGAAAAATTATCTAACCTTATTATAACAAGAACAATTTAATTTAGCCTAATCCCACTAAATATATTTTAGATAAGTTTACAATAATTTAATAATAAACAAACACAATGAAATATATTTTTTTTCGTTAGGTTCAAAATTATTTTTGCGAAATTATTGCATACACAAATTTTAGCTTACTTTATTAGGCAAGAAGAGCGTTGATATTTAAGGCAAAATAGCAAGTTTTACACACACACACACACACACACACACACACACACACACACACACACACACACACACACACACACACACAGCACGTAAAGAAACTAGAGAAAGTGCAAAGGTTTGCGACAAGGCTAGTTCCACAACTCAGGGGTCTGTCCTATGAAGAAAGGTTGAGGGAAATAGGACTAACAACACTGGAGGAAAGAAGGGTCAGAGGAGACATGATAACGACATACAAAATACTGCGGGGAATCGACAAGATAGACAGGGAAAGGATGTTCCAGAGAGGGAACACAGAAACAAGGGGACACAACTGGAAGCTGAAGACTCAGATGAGTCAAAGGGATGTTAGGAAGCATTTCTTCAGCCACAGAGTAGTCAGGAAGTGGAATAGTCTAGAGAAAGATATAGTGGAGGCAGGAACCATACATAGTTTTAAGACGAGGTATGATAGAGCTCATGGAGCAGGGAGAGCAGAGACCCAGTAGCGGACAGCGAAGAGGCGGGGCCAGGAGCTGAGTCTCGACCCCTGCAACCACAATTAGGTGAGTACAATTAGGTGAGTACAATTAGGTGAGTACATATATATATATATATATATATATATATATATATATATATATGCAAAAAGATCACAGTAAACAGGTGATATCAAAATATGCAAGACAACCACTATGTGTGTGTGTGTCTTAACCTCTTGTTGATCAACTTTATTTTCTTTCTTTATGTAAGACATTCGGATGTTTTTAGCTTTTCTCTCTTATTTTTTATCTTTATTTTTTTACGATGGTTTTCCTTTGTTGTCAGGGATGAGCATATATTTTTAATTCACAGCAGCAAGGGAAATGAGGAGTCTAGAGAGGGGAAAATAAGTCGCAAGTAGAAGAGGGGAAATGTCGAGCTTAGAGAGGGGAAATGCTGGCCTGTTTGCCTATGCAAGACACATTCGACATATTCATCTGTAAAATGTATGTTTCTGCCCGGCGCATAGAGGCGCCGCCGGCCCGTAAATCACTCCTGATGTAGTGCCCGTGTTTTTGTGCTCTCACAGGTCACGGGTTAAGCGTTTATCACACACTGCCTGTGTGGGCCGCAGCCGCAGCCGGGTGTTTAGGTTAATTCCGGGAGTGTTGTCCACAGCCGGGTGTTTGGACGATCCCGTGAGTGTGGTCCACAGCCGGGTGTTTGGACAGATGCCGGGAGTGTGATCCACAGCCCTGTGTTTGGACAGATGCCGGGAGTGTGATCCACAGCCCTGTGTTTGGACAGATGCCGGGAGTGTGATCCACAGCCCTGTGTTTGGACAGATGCCGGGAGTGTGATCCACAGCCCTGTGTTTGGACAGATGCCGGGAGTGTGATCCACAGCCCTGTGTTTGGACAGATGCCGGGAGTGTGATCCACAGCCCTGTGTTTGGACAGATGCCGGGAGTGTGGTCCACAGCCCTGTGTTTGGACAGATGCCGGGAGTGTGATCCACAGCCCTGTGTTTGGACAGATGCCGGGAGTGTGATCCACAGCCTGTGTTTGGACAGATGCCGGGAGTGTGTCCACAGCCTGTGTTTGGACAAAATGCCGGAGTGTGTCCACAGCCTGTGTTTGGACAGATGCCGGAGTGTGATCCACAGCCCTGTGTTTGGAAAAAAAAAAAAAAAAAACCCCCCCCCCCCCCCCCCCCAGATGCCGGGGTTGCACCCTGTGTTTGGACAGATGCGGGGTCCACAGCCGTGTTTGACAGATGCGGGTTGCCGCCCGTGTTTGACAGATCGGAGGTGATCCACAGCCCTGTGTTTGGAAATGCCGGGAGTGGCACACCTGTTTTGGACAATGCGGTTGTCACAGCCCGTGTTTGACAGCCGGGATCCAGCCTGTGTTTGGACAGATGGGGGTGTCCACAGCCGTGTTTGGACAGATGCCGGAGTGTGATCCAAGCCCGTTTGACAGATGCCGGGAGTGGATCCACAGTGTTTGGCAGGGATTGATCCAAGCCCGTGTTGCAGATGCCGGAGTGATCAGCCCGTGTTTGGACGGCGGGTGTCCACCCTTGTGATGCCGGGTGTGTCCAGTCCGTGTTTGGAGATGCGGAGTGTCCAAGCCCTGTGTTTGGAGCCGGAGGGGACAGCCCTGTTTGGACGATGCCGGGGTGATCCCAGCCCGTGTTTGGCAGAGCCGGTGTGTCCACCTGTTTGACAGATGCGGGGGTCCACAGCCCTGTGTTTGGACGAGCGGAGTGTGATCCAGCCGGTGTTGCGATGCCGAGTGTGTCCAGCCTTTTGATGGTGTCCACAGCCCTGTGTTTGGAAGCCGGGGTGTGTCCACAGCCGTGTTGGACAGAGCCGGAGGGTCCAAGCCCTGTGTTTGGACAGATGCCGGAGTGTGGTCCACAGCCCTGTTTGGACAGATGCCGGGTCACAGCCCTGTGTTTGGACAGATGCGGAGGTTCCAGCCCTGTTTTGGAGATCCGGGAGTGTGGTCCACCTGTGTTTGGACAGGCCGGGGTGTGATCCACAGCCCGTGTTTGAGATGCCGGTGTGTCAGCGTGTTGGAGTGAGCGTGTGAGTCTGGAGTGCCGCTGTGTACAGCGGTTGCAGCCGGTTTGCACGCGTGTGACACGTTGCAACGGGTGGACCAGCTGACGTGCCGAGTGGGTCAGCTGTTACAGTCGGAGTTGCCAGCTGTTTGCAGTGCGGAGTGGACGTTGCATGCCGGAGTGTATCCACAGCCCTTGGTGCAGATCGCGTGTTGACAGCGGTGGATCGCCGGTGGACACGCCTGTGTCACAGCGTGGGAGGGTTCACAGCCCTTTTGGACAGAGCCGGAGGTTCCACAGCCTGTGTTGGAATGTGCCAGCTGTTTGACACCGGTTGCCACCTGGTTTGGCAAGCCGGTGGATCCAAGCCCTGGTTGACAGCCGGTGTCCACAGCCTGTGTGACAGCCGGGTGGATCCAGCTGTTTTGGACAATGCCGGGGTGGTACAGCCTGTGTTTGGACAATGCCGGGATGTGTCCACAGCCTGGTTTGACAGCCGGGGTTTCCAAGCCCGGTTTGGACTGCCGGGTGTGGCCAAGCCCGTTTTGGCAAGCCGGGTGTGGCCACAGCCTGTGTTTGGACAGAGCCGGGAGTTTGGTCCCGCGTGTTTGGACAGAGCCGTGTGACCGGCCTGTTTTGACAGCTGTGGGAGCGGGATGCCGTGTTTGACAGATGCCGGGTGTGTCAAGCCCTGTGTTTGGACAGATGCCGGAGTGTGTTTGACAGAGCCGGGGGGGCCACAGCCCTGTGACAGAGGGAGTGCCACCTGTGGACAGATGCTGGGAGGTGTCCACAGCCCTGTGTTTGACAAGCCGGGAGTGTGGTCCACGCCCGTTTGGACAGAGCCGGGAGTTGGTCCACAGCCTAGTGTTGGACAGGCCGGGGTGTCGCCCGTTTCGATGTGGACATCCAGCTGTGTTTGGACATGCCGGGGTGTGTCCACAGCCCTGTGTTTGGACAGATGCCGGGATGGACCACAGCCCTGTTTTGGACAGATGCGGGTGTGGTCCACAGCCCTGTGTTTGGATGCGGAGTGTGATCCACAGCCCTGTGTTTGATGACGGCGGGTGGGTCCCAGCCCTTGTTTGGACAGATGCCGGGGTGTCCACAGCCCTGTGTTGGACAGATGCCGGAGTGTGACCCAGCCCTGTGTTTGGACAGATGCCGGGAGTGTGTCCACGCCCTGGTTTGGACAGATGCCGGGGTGATCCACGCGTGTTGGACAGATGCCGGGAGTGTGATCCCAGCCTGTGCAGAGCCGGGTGTGACACAGCCCTAGTTTGGCAGCCTGGGTGTGATACAGCCCTGTTTTGGACAGATGCTGGGAGTGTGATCCACAGCCCTGTGTTTAACCGGGAGTGTGGTCACACCATGTTTGGACAGATGCCGGAGTGTGGCCACAGCCTGTGTTTGCAGATGCCGAGTGGATCCACAGCCCTGTGTTTGGATGCCGGCGGTGTGTCCACAGCCCTGTGTTTGACAGATGCCGGGAGTGTGGTCCACAGCCCGTGTTTGGGATGCCGGGAGTGTGTCCACAGCCCTGTGTTTGACAGATGCCGGGGTGGTCCCAGCCCTGTGTTTGGACAGATGCCGGGAGTGCCACAGCCCTGTGTTTGGACAGATGCCGGGAGTGTGACCACAGCCCTGTTTTGGACAGATGCCGGGAGTGGTCCACAGCCCTGTGTTTGGACAGATGCCGGGGTGTGGTCCACAGCCCTGTGTTTGGACAGATCCGGGAGTGTGGTCCACAGCCCTGTGTTTGGACAGATGCGGGGATCCACAGCCCTGTTTTGGACAGATGCGGGAGTGTGATCCACAGCCCTGTGTTTGGACGATGCCGGGGGTGGTCCACAGCCCTGTTTTGGAAGTGCCGGGAGTGGTCCAACCCTGTGTTTGGACAGATGCCGGGAGTGTGATCCACAGCCCTGTGTTTGGACAGATGCCGGGAGTGTGGTCCACAACCCTGTGTTTGGACAGATGCTGGGAGTGTGATCCACAGCCCTGTGTTTGGACAGACGCCGGGAGTGTGGTCCTCAGACTGGAATTTAGTCTTTTTAATCTTTTCACATATTCATTACGTGATTTATACCAAAGGTTGTTTCCAACCTGTGCTGGCTGACGAGCGTGCTAGATTACCTGGAGGCTTCACTCTTCACTAGTTGTCAATTATTACATTCTTGCTTCTACTAGTAAGTCCCGCCTCTTCTGTCCTCCAAGATTTTCTACTTCTCACCTGCCAGTATATGAGGCTCCATACTGTTGCTTCAGCTTCACATTGCTCCAGACTATGGAGCAGAACTCTTCTCCAGGCTGAGGGACTGACCACCTCAAAACTACTACTTCGAGATGGATGGACTAATTACATCGTCTTTACATCTCCACTGCTTCCGCTGCCTCCTCTGTATTCGACTGAAGAAGTCTACTGTGTAGGAGAAATGTTTCGGAATAAAGATACCTAACTGTTGCACATGTGTTTTACTTATCTACTTGTCTGCATACTTACACTTACGGTCTTACGAATGTTAATATAGGATCCTTAATGCTCTTGCAAAATTTCGTACCATCGCATATGCTGCCAAGGTTGCATGGTTCATGCGCATCTCTGGCGAGGTATGTTGACCACTTAATTATTTTTTATACTGCATACAAGTTCGTCTCCTCCTACCTCCCTCCCTCTCCCCTTCCTTCTAGTCCATCCTCACAATCGTCTATATTAGACGATATCATTGTGAAAATAGTATGCAGTACCGACAAATTAATTATTAAGACATGTGCAACATCGATTCCAGGCTGAGGGACTGATTACCTCAAATTCCTCTTCTCTTTATACGTTCCTGCTTTGTATTGGACTGATGAAGCCACTGTGTGGTGAAACGTTTCTTCAATAAAGATTCCCATATGTTGCATACATTATTGTGTCTAGAAGCCCTAACAATTTCGTCCCAAAGAAGTCTTCCTCTATTGTGATCCAAGCCTGGAGGTCGGTATATTACACCTAGAATTAGTTTTTCTTGACCGTCTACAAACTCTACCCAAACAGATTCTGTTACTAATCCATCTATTTTTATACCTTTTTTATGCAACAATTTATATTTTCTCGTACATATAATGCAACTCCTCCCCCCTTCCCATTATATCTATCCACATGGAACAACTTAAACCATTGATTATTATACTCAGGAATCATATCCCGACTTTTTAAATCATACCATGTTTCAGTTATTGCAATGACATCAAAGTTCCCAGCACATGCTACCAAACGTAATTCATTAATCTTATTTCTTGCACTTCGACTGTTAGCATAAAATACAGTCATGTTTTTTCTTCTGCACCTTTTTCCTATTCACCTTTGCTTTTACACAATTTCTGTAACTATCATTACTCAGTGTTACTCCATGACTGTTATTATTAAGCTTCATAATATCAAAGCCTAAGTCAATATATCCATACTCATTATTTTCCATTTCTAAACCCATACCTCTAACTAATCCAAGTTTAAAGTCCTAACAACACCTTCAACTGAGCTAGCAAGAAAGCCCACACCTGCCCTGGATAAGTGAACCCCATCCCTGGCATACATGTCATTTCTACCATAGAAGTGGTCCCAGTTGTCAACGAATGGTACTGCATTATCCTTACAGTGTTTGTCCAGCCAACAATTAATACCAATTGCTCAGGACAACCATTCATTTCCAACACCCCTTCTTTTCAAAATTCCACATATAACAGGGTGCCCTCCCTTCTTCCTAATTATGTCTATTGCTGTCCTGTATCTTCTAACTTAATCATCACTTCTACGCTTGCCTACATCATTGCCTCCAGCACTGAGGCAGATAATAGGATTGATCCCATTTCCGTTCATGATGTTGTCAAGCCGGCTAACAATATCCTCCATCCCAGCCCCAGGAAAGCAAACCCTCTGTCTCCTACTCCTATTCTTCAAGCAAAAGGTCCTATCCATATACCTAACCTGGTTATCCCCAACAACAACAATGTTTTTACCTTCCTTGGTGTCGTTCGTCGTGATGTTCCCAGTAGTTGACTCACATTCATCGGGTAGCACGGAGAATGGTTTCGATGGTTCCACAACAGTTTCCTGGATCTTCGTTGATTCTACCTTTCCACCCGTCCTCTTGATCCTTAACTTTGTCTGACACTTAAGACACAGTGGCCTAGTGTGTTAGTTGAACAGTTATTAGGTCTCCACTGCTTCTCTAGATAGAATCACTGCTTCCAGCATTTATGATGAGAACACGCCTAAAAATATATACAATCTGTTAATTAATATCTAATAATTTTGTTTTTTTAATTAAATGTGAATTAAGCTTACTTGAATTAATTATAAAACTTAGATCCCCTTGATAAAGGGTTAGTAAATGTGCGTTTTTGTTAAGTTAGAGCCCACTGATTCAAATTTTATTAGAGCCTTTGGAGATTCAAACTTCTGTAGGTAAATTTTTCCTCAGGGATGAACTCCAGTAAGTACTAGTTCAACAATCCCCTTCCTCCTTCTCCACACAAGCCTGTCATAGTCTTCCAGCAACCTGCCTTCTCATATGTGTTTTTATCTGATCAGATTCACATTAACAAACAGGGACACGTATTAATCAGTCTCTTCTGAAAGGTAATTTATGTAAATTAGGAACTGTGATGACCTCATGACTCATCCTTGAGGGACGCTTACACTTTAGGTACGCCCGCTAACACCACTTCTTATCACCGTTACTCTTTGTCTTCTATCTATCGTGTACTCCCTTTTATCCTTGCTCGCTTTTCTAGTTTAATTTCTGGTTGTTAATCATATTAACAACTTTCATGAATTCCAAAAAATTGCAGTCCATCCACCCCATGCATTTCCTGTTTTATAACCATCTGTTTCTGTCGTAAAGCTTCAGAAGGTTCGTAACACAGGAGTTACAGTCCCTGAGCAGGTGTTATACCTGTTACCCTTTTCCAGGGTTTTTCTGCCCTACTAGCCAGGGGTTTAGCCGAGCCTACCTCATGTGTGCCTATTCAACCAGGCTGTTGGTGTTAGCGGCCTGCTGTTCCACAGTCATCACAGCCTGGGTCATCTGACATTTGCCTCAATACATACACGTGTATTGTGTTTATTCTGCGTGTATGTGGTTTATGTGCGTGTGTGTACGCGCTTCTCGTGTGTATTTGTGTATGGTATTTTATGTAACCTCATACTTCATATCCTGTATACTTAAGCTAGGATCGTGGTAGTATTCAGCGTAAAACTCCTGTATTTTATGTGATCCAAGGACTTGGATTTAACATCCTCTTTTTAGAGAAGATCTGCTCAGCGCCAATTCCCAAGGAACTCTATGATCCCTGCGAGTTTAGCACTTTAGACCCTCAGATATAAGTCTTCCACCAAGTGTTGATACCATGACTAGGTTAGGGCATTGGCTTAAGCCGGTAGGAGACTTGGACCTGCCTCGCATGGGCCAGTAGGCCTGCTGCAGTGTTCCTTTTTTCTTATGTTCTTATGTTATGTTCATACACTGTGAACACCAACACGGAAGAGAGACAAGGTTGCCACAGACACACACGGACGAGAGAGACAGAGAGAGAGAGAGAGGATTGCCACAGATACACACGGACGAAAGAAAGAGAGTTGCCACAAGGACCCTCAAGGACGAGAGAGAAGTCTGACTGACACACACGAACACGGACGAGAGGGAGATCTGACTTGACAATCACGGCCTTACACGAGTCTCAATCTGGTTCGCACATGCAAGGCTATGAAAAAAGGATTGGTGGAGCACCTTGAGAACAGGGAATTCCTCACAATGCACTAACACGGGTTCACGAATGGAAAATTATGCCTCGCAACCATAATAAGAGACCTGTGACAGCCTGACAGATACCAGACAAGAGAAGGGTGGGTGGACTGTGTGTTCCTAAACTGTAAGAAAGTCTTCGACACGGTGAGAATGTTACATATTCTAAGGGTAGGGGGCCGGTTACGTAACGTTATGATGAATAAGACACATGTGCAATACACGTGTCTTATTCATCTGTTTGTCGTAAAGTTATGGTGATAAACGAAAGATCAGGAGAGTTGAACATTGTCTTTCAAGGCTCAATCCTTGACCCTTCAAGGACGGTGCATATATATATATATATATATATATATATATATATATATATATATATATATATATATATATATATATATATATATATATATATATATATATAAATAAGCCTTCTACTATATCTCACATTCACAAAAACCTGTCACTTCAATGAGCAGATTTGGAACCAGTGTTTCCAGCATTTTTCCAAGTCTAAATTATGATACATCTTTCTTGCCTATGCTCAAGTGAGTATAGTTCATGGTATTTTAGGCGTTTCCAATTCTGTAGGTGTTTGGTTAAATTGATACTGGCAGTGAAAGTACTCGGTACATTTTCCAGATTTGGGATTTCGCCTGGCTTGAAAGGGATTATTAACGTGTGCATCAGTAGTTCAATCTAAAGAGTACATGAAACAGTTTATATTCATCATTTTATTGTTCAGTGTTCTAGCAGAGAGAAGTATGCAGGTCTCGCTGTGGAGTTGTGTCTAGCAAAGAGATACGACCTTGACACATTCTCAATATATTCAGACTAGTTTTATGAAGAGAAGTCGCAGATGTCGCTGGTGTCCTGAACTGCAAAGAGCACGAGAAGCTCGTGTACAGTTAAGAAATAATTCAGTATTGCCTTTCCTTATTTTATTGACATACATGCTTGATGTGTGTTTGTCACCCTTTGCTGGAGGAGGTGGTGATGTGCAAGTCACATACTGCGTCGGGAACGCCGTGATGTGTTTGTCACTTACCACGGGAAGATGGTCGTTATGTGTGTCATTTTGTGCATCGGAGAGATGGTCGTGATGTGTGTGTGTGTGTGTGTGTGTGTCACTAGGTCGTTAGAAAGGGTGTTGAGTTAGTATCATATTTGGCTTGTGGTATCTGTATTACTCTTCACAGCTAGTTTTATAGATGTGAGACGGTACAGCAGGTTACGCTGTATATAGTGCACTGTACAAGTGGTCTTCATGTGGATAGCGTGCTGTACAACTTGTGTTGATTTGGATAGCACTATACAGTGTTATACGGCTGAAATTGATGCGGATGTTACCGTACAACTGGTCTTAATGTGAACATAATATACAACTGGTCTTGATGTGGATATTATCGTACAGCTGGTCTTCATGTGGAGATGACTATTAGAGCTGGCCTTGATGTGGATATTACCGTACAGCTGGTCTTGATGTGGACGTGACTATGCAGCTGGTTTCAGACCGATCTCTTGTTTTGTTAAGGATTTGTGTCGCTTTTTCTTTATATTCCTTGATCAAATTCCCGGGAAAAACTTCTGTTAATTAGATATTTGTAACAAATATTGACAGTCTTCCTCAGTGACTTTTTTTTTTTGGTGCCATGAGAAAGAAACTTATAAGGACGCCGCTTTCATATCTATTGTTGTTGTTAGGATTACTACAGCAACAGGAAGGTACTAGCATCCACTCACGAGAATGTAAAATTGAATCAGGTTAAATGTTTTGCACTCCGGCAAGACTGCTGGTCGTTCTTTGTGTGTATTGAGAAGCTAAGATACAAATAAATCTTGCGAAATATTTTCACTTGTATTTCGTAGCAGTTCTTATTCTAGTAGTGTTTCCTGTCCAGTTTAACCCCTGGCCTGACACCGGGACGTGTCATCGATGATCTCTGGAACCATAAACAGAAACATAGCAGGTAACGGAGTGAATCTAATTGACATATCTTCCTTCTGACAAGTAGCACAGCAATATCCAACACTCGTGTCAGGTAACACTGAGGCCGTTTCTCCCCCAAAAAAATAAACCAGGTGGTCGCATCACCAAGGCAACCTCTCAAGGTCTATGCGTCTTCTACATCACCAAGACAACCTTTCAGGAAGGTCTATGCGTCTACTACATCACCAAGACAACCTCTGAAGAATGTCTATGTGTCTACCACATCACAAAGACATTTCAGGAAGATCTATGAGTCTAGCACATCATTAAGACAACATCTCACAAAGTCTATGTGTTTAACATTCCACGGGAATAGGGAAGAGGACGCAATAAACGTTATTAAGGAGAAACACACAATAAAAATACATTAACGCAATGAGTCATGAACATAGATATGCTTGGCTCTTCAAAGGGGCTCCTTGATCCTGCTGAGGGAAATTTAATTCGAGGAAATTGAGCTACCAATCCATTGCTTGTATCAAATTTGATTACCTCGACTGAGGGAAATGTCCAGGGAGGTCAGTGACAGAGAGGTGAGTTACAGGGAGGTCAGTGACAGAGAGGTGAGTTACAGGGAGGTCAGTGACAGAGAGGTGAGTTACAGGGAGGTCAGTGACAGAGAGGTGAGTTACAGGGAGGTCAGTGACAGAGGTGAATTACAGGGAGGTCAGTGACAGAGAGGTGAGTTACAGGGAGGTCAGTGACAGAGAGGTGAATTACAGGGAGGTCAGTGACAGAGAGGTGAGTTACAGGGAGGTCAGTGACAGAAAGGTCAGTTACACTGAGGTCAGTGACAGAGAGGTGAGTTACAGGGAGGTCAGTGACAGAGAGGTGAATTACAGGGAGGTCAGTGACAGAGAGGTGAGTTACAGGGAGGTCAGTGACAGAAAGGTCAGTTACAGGGAGGTCAGTGACAGAGAGGTGAGTTACAGGGAGGTCAGTGACAGAGAGGTGAGTTACAGGGAGGTCAGTGACAGAAAGGTCAGTTACAGGGAGGTCGGTGTTTTCCTGCGGGTGTGACTTCATACATGTTACACAGTTGTGCGTTATTCTTCACGTACATGTATTTATCAGCGTTTATGTTCCTTCACATAAATAAGGTATTAAAAATAGACACTGTTGTAATCTTTCAGAAGTGGGAAGAGGGAGATAGAAGGAAAAAGGCAAAGGTGGGATTAAGAGAGAGAGAGAGAGAGAGAGAGAGAAGAAATTGGGAAATAGAGGGAGATAGGAATAGGGGATAAAAAGGATAAAAGAAGAAAGGTTACACCTTTCTTAGGAGAAGAGAGATTGACTAGTGAAAAATAAAGAAGTGGAGAAAGAAGAGGAAGAGCAGCAGGAGAGGTAGGTGGGAAATAGAGGAAAACAGGGAAAAGGTGAGGTTGATAAAGTTCCTGGTGGGCGAAACGTCTTTCAGATAAAGATACCCTAGAGATGCGCATATGTTATTCATCAATTTGTCGGTATTATCTTTGACGCAAACAACAACAGCCTGGTTGAACAGGCACTCAGCAAGGGAGCCTCGCCAAGGGCCAGCCTCGTAGGGTTGAAAAAAAAAAAACCTCGAACACAGATCACAGGTCTATCCTGGGTACCTCCCAGTCCACAGTGAGAGCCCTACGGGTTAACGCTTCCTCGGGAATATATTAATCCACACATTTCTCCTCTCAGCTGTATAGTCTTATGAAGCTTAGTTATGGGATCATTAACGATGATCCTGTAAATAAAGCCAAGGTGTACACCACTTATGTAAACCCAGAATGTACACCACTTATGTAAAGCCAGAATGTACACCACTTATGTAAGGCCAAGATGTACACCACTTATGTAAGGCCAAGATGTACACTTATGTAAGGCCAATATATACATCAATTCTGAAAGGCCAGTTTGTACACCACTTATGTAAGGCCAAGATGTACAATTATGTAAGGCCAGTATGTACACTAATTATGAAAGGCCAGTATGTACACCAATTATGAAAGGCCAGTATGTACACCACTTATTTAACGCCAAGATTCTGTACACCGCTTTCAGGCATGTCAGACCAAGATACTGTACACCAAGTGGAAACTGGACAAGTATCTTCACCAGGTGCCAGATTAACCAGGCTGTGACGGATATATGGGTCAGTGGACCACCAACAGCAACAGCCTGGTTGACCAGGCAAGCACCAGACGATCCTGGCCCAAAGCCGGGCTCTGGGAGTGCAAAAACTATCTGAACTCATCAAAGATAAAGATATTGTAGCAGTCATGTCAGGTCAAGATACTGTTCACCACCAGTTATATCAGGATTGTGCAGCACTGACATGGAACCGTCACCTGTTCTAACACAAGATAAACGTCGACATGAGCTTCGAGGTCAGAAGACACGAATAGTTCACTGCCGTAGGCCTACTGGTAAACAATCATATAAGCCTTCTAGTGGAAATACTCTTGTAGCAGGGAATCCTTGAATTAGTACTTTTCACCCAAGGCTGCGCTTCATCAAGGTTTACACAACTAAGCAAATTCACCGCCTTATAAGTTAAACTAGCAGGCTTGGAAAGAGAGATGTCAAAAGTAGGTTAGGTATAAATGAGACCAGGTGCTGATAGTAGGAAGTTCCTTGCCGGGTCACCATTTGGAGAAGACCCGGGCCGGATATACCGGTGAACATACAACAACAATAGTATGAAGTGGGGCTGGGGTGACACCTTTACTATGTTCATTATATGAGTCACGGATAATGTGGGCAACAGGTTTAGCTAATATATACAGTCTATTATTTTGTTGGATGGTATTGGGGAAGTGGATCGTGGCCGCCTCTAAAATTTGCGTTTATTCCTGTGGTTTTTCGCGGTGTAACTGGTGTGCTCTTCCACAATCCATTATGTAAGAATGAAGGTTGCGATGGACTACACATGCGTTGTAAATATTGTCTATCCCGCAGATATATTTTTATTCCTGAAGGCGACATGTCTGAAGGTCTCGGCCGTTCTCCCCGACATATTACTTTTCTCATTCACCACATAGTTTGCTGTACACTCCTGTTGTGCAGTAGTTCTGAGTCTAGGGTTTATGGTAATCCTTTTGATAATTTTGGTGGCAGGAACTGCCACGTCCTTGTTGGCTTTACGATGATGATAGCAGTCTTCCTTGTGGGGAGGACTAGTCGTTTATCGGTGTAAGTATCCTCTCTGGGTGAGTTGTATTGGATTCAGTACTAGGTACGCTAATACTTCTAACCCCGTCCTTCCAGCACTCAATATAGCCTATTTTTACTCTCCTCCAATACTTACCCTTCTCCAACTATCCCGCCACTTTACTAGATCCCCTTTGCTCTTCTCTTCCTACCCCCTTCCCTCCCTCCTCTCGCGTGTTATGTGTTACGATTTCCATTTCCGGGGTCACACCGGGCTCTTAATCCTAATATGGTAAACCACTAAAAACTTGCGCTAAGAATTGGGAGTTGCAGTGACGGAGTGGTGGTCGAGGGTGTGGTGGTGGTGGTGGTAGAGGGGATGGCAGTGGTGGTGGTGGTGAGTGGGCGTAGTGTTGGTGGCTGTTAGGGGTGACAAAATTACAGAGGTCTTGGAAGGAAAGCAAAACGCTGACGTAATCTTCATTGATTTTGCAAGGCATTTTCAAATCAATGTTAGTGTTAGCTCATAAAATAAAGTTAATAGGTATAACAGAGAAAGTTGGAAAATTGGAATTAAAATTTCTAACAGCTCACAAAGAGTGGTAATAAAATAGTCCCCGTCTGAAAGATGTAGGAAGCTCAGTACTCCGAGGCAAATTCCCAGCACTCTTACTGCATCTCTTCCTCAGAGAATACAGAAAAGAACGCTAACCTTCGTATCATATTTTGCAGACGATAGCGAAACAAGTATGACAGTCACCTCAGTAGAAGAAACGGAAAAAAATACAGATCTCAGAACGTCTTCCAATGAGTAAATGAAAATTACATTGCTTACTGATGACAAATTTCAACTACTTAGGTATTAAGAGGAGTGAATACCTCAAAACTAGCACAGCATACAGACCGCAGGCAGATCATTGCAAAGAATTAAACAAAAGGTATAAGACGCAGGAACAATTATTTAAGAGACTATAAGTTGGAAATCACAGTAAGGCAAATGCAGCAAAGGTCAGGAAAAGGATAAAATGTGAATTATAAGAATTTAGAAAAGCAGGAGAAGCAACGCTAATAATGGTGCCTTTCAAATAGCTTGTGCTGTCACTACTTGGATATTGTTATGTGCTCAGAGCGCCTCTCAGGGTAGGAGACACAGCACACCTGAAAAATGTGTGGGTCGTACATTGCCAGTATAGAATTAGTAATATATCTAGACTATTGGGAACGTCTTAGAGTACTTGAATTGTTCTTTTGAACGTAAGAGAGAGAGAGAGAGATTGAGATATTTGATAATGTATACATGGAAGGTACTTGAAAGCCTGGTCACTAACCTGCACTACTTTAACACCGGAGTGAAGAGCAGGGAGGCCATGGGTACAATTAGAGAAGGCTGATGACATCCGTGGTCCGAGTCTCTCTGAACATACTACCATCTGTTACCAGAAATGCTGTTAGAACGAAGACACCAAGAAGCTGGACAGCTTCCTTCTGCAGGTGATCAGGTGGTGATCATCAACCACCACCAACAAGACAACCTCAGTATTCTACTTCACTGTCATCTTGTATATCCATCATCCATAATGATGGCCTCTGGAAATGTTAAAAAACAATTATAAACAAATTATTGTCCGTTATCTGTATTATTGATGAGTAAGACACATGTACAACAGTTAGGTATCTTTATTCCGAAACGTTTCGCCTACACAGTAGGCTTCTTCAGTCGAGTACAGAAGAGTGAGCAGAAGCAATATAAATGTAAAGATGATGTCATCAGTCCATCATCACCCTTGAAGACGTAGTTTTGAGGTACTCAGTCCCTCTTCGAGGGTGATGGACTTATGACATCGTCTTTACATCTGCTTACTCTTCTGTAGTCAACTGAAGAAGCCTACTGTGTAGGCGAAACATTTCGGAATAAAGATATCTAACTGTTGCACATGTGTTTTACTTATCAACCTGTCGGTATTGTATACCATTTTAATATTCACTCATGTTTATAATTAAGTAAAATTGACTTAATATAGATAGTAGGTTGGTAGACAGCAGCCGCCCAGGGAGGTACTATCGTCCTGCCAAGTGAGTGTAAAACGAAAGCCTGTAATTGTTTTACATGATGCTAGGATTGCTGGTGTCTTTTTTCTGTCTCAAACATGCAAGATATCAGGTATGTCTTGTTACTTCTACCTACACTTAGGTCACACTACACATTCATGTACAAGCATATATATACACACCCCTCTGGGGTTTCTTCTATTTTCTTACTAGTTCTTGTTCTTATTTCCTCTTATCTCCATGGGGAAGTGAAACAGAATTCTTCCTCTGTAAGCCATGCGTGTCGTAAGAGTCGACTAAAATGCCGGGAGCAAGGGGCTAGTAACTCCCTTCTTCTGTATACATTACTAAAGTTAAAAAGAGAAACTTTTGTTTTTTTCTTTGGGCCACCCCGCCTTGGTGGGAGACGGCTGATTTGTTGAAAGAAAGAAAGAAAGAAGACTTAATTTAGTAGCCATTTCACTTAGGTGAAGAATAAAAGGCAAGTCTGGAGAAGGTACGACAGAATATCATTCTTATAGTTGAAAGAAAATGAATGTGAGGACAGTGATGAGGAAGCGAGAATGGATCACAAGGTGGAAGAGGAGAAGGACGTAGAGAAGATGGAGGAGGATGTGGTGGTGGAAGTAGAGAAGGATGAAGATGAGGGAGGGTAGAGGAGGAAGAGGTGGAAGACTATGTGTAATTCATGGCAGATGTTGGGCAAGGTGTGGAGACCAGGGTCTCGGCGAATTGGGGACTTTCAACACGCTTAATTAAGGCGGCCCATGGCAGGCGGCACACACACACACACACACACACACACACACACACACACACACACACACACACACACACACACACACACACACACACACACACACACACACACACTCTCTCTCTCTCTCTCTCTCCGAGTTTCGTAATTATTTACGGTGAAGTCCGTGTATAGTGTACGACACTGTTCCAATGCTCTTAAAACTTTACGTGAGGAGGTTCGTAACCATGATTGTCTATAACCAAATTGACCTATCACCATGATGACCTGAAACTATGTTGACCTGTAATTATGGCAACATGTAACCATGTAATTACTGCGACGTGTAACTAAGTTGATCTGCGAGTACGGTCTTCGGTTTCCATGGTGTCCAAACCATAACAGGGTCAAGTTAGTTATTACGAAGATGGCCACATCGACTCCCTCATTATCAACCCCAGCAGTATTTTTAAAATTCTTGCCACCCGCCTCATTTTAAACATTATCACCCACCTGACTTTCAAGAGTACCAGCACCAGCTTCCAGTTGTCTTATAAACATTAGCACTCCAGTAAACACCACAGGTCGTTAGCGTTCTGGTGACTAATTATTAGTGACCAATTAGTATTACTGCTACTAGTATTAGATTTATGTGAAAATGTTAAAGTGTAGGGGGTCATATAGCACTTGTGTAATGGTGGGGAATCTGGTTTGATCTAATGGGATGAGTAGTAGCTCCAGTTTCTTGACTTAATCAAGAGCCATACTCCCCTTTTCCCTTTGAACACTAGCATATCGAATTGGGTATAAGAACTCTTTGGACAATCTGATTTAAACATTGCCGAGTCTGCAGGAGCTTGTATGCTCTAAAACGCCACTGACGTCTTTCCCAATCAATTCATTATTACATCTGGCTGTTAACATCGTTAGCACACCTGATCCCAAACATTCTTCACACCATCTGAGACCAGACATTGTTGACGTATGTCGTGCTGCTAACACCCTCTGCCGATGAATATACGAACTCTAGTGCTGATGTACCGGGTTGTGCTATTAGCCACCTTCAGTTTATGATCCGGTAAAAATGTACGAACTATTAGAATTGATAATTAGATTATCCACAAAGTTACCTATTGGCACCAGCTGCAACGGGTCACTGCGGTTTTTGATCCCTGCAGATTTATACCATGTGTTGAAGCACATAGATTGTTCTCGAGCAAACTCCACGTCAGTTTGCCCATGTCGACGTTTTGCTAATTTAAACTTTCGCCGGTATACACTTAAAAGCCCCCAACATTTTAACTATATTATAATTTATATAAATTACATCTGACATTAAGCTGTATATTCTTTTGTTTTATCTGTAATGCTGTATGAACTAGCGCAGCGCAACGCAATGTTCTTTTCACCATGGTAAGGCTCGTCGAGCCTGATTTTCAAATACAGTGGAACCTCGGTGTTCGAACATACCGGACCTCGAACGAACTGGAGTCCGAACAATTTTGTTCAGAAAAAAATGATTCGGTCTTTGAACATTTTTCTGGAGTCCGAACGCGTTGACGTGTTTAAAATTCAGTTGTAAAAAAGCTCTACACGAAAGCCCCGTTTCAAAAGTGTTTTGAAGTGACGTCTGACACTGACCTAACTCTCAGAGACTTTTGGAAGAGTCAGTTCAACATCCTCCAGTGTGTGAGGTTGATAATTATATATAATTAAAGCCTGGGAAATACTGTTTCGGACATCGAACTTTTCCCACTTCGAACACCACCTAGGAACCAGTTAAGTTCAAACACCGGGGTTCCACTGTATGCCGAAAAAATTAATCGTGCTCGGCTTCATTAAAGCCTGGTATCAGTGTCACAGACTGTTTTAGGTTGAATCTTTCACCATTATCATTGCGAAACTCTCTCCTCTCTTCCTCATTAGCAAAGACCCACTGTTCTGTGGTAGTCTCTGAATTTTGTTAATTCAAGTGCCAAAATCATTGACGGGAAGTCTTGTGTCGGCTCTCGTACGATCCCATCTGGATTTTATACAGGCGTATAAATACGGAAACGGTGAGGAGAATGATCAGAATTACTGTCACCTGGACATGGCAAACCACTAGCCACACGTGGAGAGAGAGAGTCGCCATAGTTGTAGAATCAGAAAATAATCGATTACATATCACTTGGCGAAGTTCCTCAGTTATTAGCTTCCGCCTATAAGCCACCCCAGTGGTATGTGCGACATGCCAACAAACCTGCAGTCAGAGATGTCATCAACCCTTGACCAAGACTCACTGGTGGCTTATGTATTGCACACCAACAATGCAAAAACTCTCTAGCAACAACGTACTGTATTCACAAGGACAAGTTATATTTTACTAATTCCCGTACTTCTCTTGCAGGCCTGCAGTACCGGGTTGTGACACAGCCAGTAACAGTAACGAGTATAATTGAACAAAGAAAGAAGTAGACAAATAACTTGAGGCACTACATACATTCCTTCAAGTCAGTATGTTCACTCTATATGAAATGTACAAGGATTGTCAGCATAAGCCCACTTAATGAATAGTGAATATACTCAATAATAAACAAATACGACGGTCCTTATAAACCAGAGATCAAAATATAATATTCTTATGAGTCTTAACTGTGTGTATCAATTATCCAAACCAAGTAATCAAACTATTCACTCAACCCTCCTCTTAAAAGTCAGAATGCCACAGCACACCAGACGATCAAGAGTTGTATACCACCATTAGATGTCTCTGGTCACTGTGCTTACAGCTAACAAAGTTGACCACTGGACTGTGGTTTGTCCTCGTGAAGCGAATAAATACATACGTACTCGGCGCAGAAAATATCATGTGATCATAGATTTGTGTGTTGATGATGACTTGTTTGAAGAGGGACTAAGATGGGATAATAAAGGCTAGTAGTGTTTGTTGGAGATGTGAAGGTGTGACTATTGCGTGAGTGCGTTGAGCCTGCTAATGCCAGCACCACGGAACGAGTCCCCGTTCATTCTTCTATTTATATTTATACATTGACAGTGGTTCATTATGACTTATGAGTTTACACACACATACACACACACACACACACACACACACACACACACACACACACAATATATATATATATATATATATATATATATATATATATATATATATATATATATATATATATATATATATCAATGAAATCACGAAGCAAGTGATTTTGAAACATTTACCAAACTGCGGCAGGTAGGCAGAATGAGGTAGGATTATTGGTTAATATTTGAAATTCATTCACATTAGGTTATACGGACAGCAGCAGCAGAGATGATGGAGTGAGTGTGAACTGTGAGAAGAAACTGTTTCTCAATACGTGTTACACAAATAGTCGTAACACTAGAACAAGATGGACGGGTTGAGAATAATTGCATGTGCTGGTAATTGATGTATTTGCCATGACTGTGACATAGTTTACATAAAGAGTGGGGACGTGCCTACCGAATGCCACTTTCAGGGTAAACTGCAGTCTCGCATATCACATTAAGATTAAGTAAAGAAGCTTTAAGTGTGTTATGCTTATCTGTTAATAATATTAATTCATATATGATTGAACGTCAATAAAGCGTTTTATTAGATTTTATTATATTTGATTTAGATTCGACATTGTTATATTTGTGATTTAGATTCCACATTGTTATATTTGTGATTTTTATTTTCACATGGGATTTTGCTTTATTGATATTAAATCTTATTATTCGTTCAGTGTAATAAAATACGAGTGAAAAGGTCAGTTGTGTTATACTTTCACGTTAATCGCTACTTATTGGAAATTATGATGATTTAATATTAAAATGAGCGATTTCTTGAGAAGAGATGAACTGATGTTGATTTAATTCTTTCAGTTAATGGGAATAATATATCTTAAAGTTAGTAAAAAGTTGATTATCTTAGTAACTACGCTGATTTACCTTGTGTTGTAAGATGTGGCCCTCATCATATATTGGACCATCTATTGTCGCCCACTGAGGGAGAAATGTTGGGGGATGCTGTTGTAACCTGAGGTAATTTTGTACAGTTTCAATGCATTCTTATATTATTTTCTCGAAATTATTGTATGCTATCATAATATGTTAGCTTACAGTATTATATTACATTATAGTGATATCAGGGGTTTGGTACATGGATGTTTCCTATTTATATGAATTATGTAAAAATAACTTTTCATTTAAAAAATATTTAACTTTAATAAATTGTACATATTGCACTAAAAATTATAGCAGTTTCTGTAAGGTTAACCATATTTTTGGAAGAGGTGGACCGGTAAGCCGGCGGAAGGCCTCGGTCAGATGACTAACAGCTCCAGCTGCGTCCCAAGAAACGCATGTCCTGTTTCTTGACGAACCTACCTAACCTATATATATATATATATATATATATATGATTTGTAATTTTAATAAATACTTATTTAAAGTATAGGCGCGCAGTTATGCTGCGTAGTGTGGAGCTGTGTCAGCCCCTATACTAAGAACATGCTAGTTTGCTCCGGCCATCCTGGAATACAAACCTTAGCCTTCTGCGGTCTTCTCACTTGTTTACTTATATCACAATAAGTAACATTATAGCCAGTAAAATACATTTAAATTAACATGAAGTAAAGAGTTATTATCGAATATATATCTTGTTAAAAATATCACTGTCTTATTTATTATTTAAATGTTAGTGTATCTCAGTTTGAATTTTGTTGACATTTTGAATTAGTTTATTTTTAATTCCTACCTTTATTAACGTAAACATCAGGCCTTAAGCACCGTACTTGCTGCTTTTCATAAATAATAAAATAGAGTGGTAATATTACTGTCAGCAACTGAGTACACGGGGCTGCAATGAACACCATTAAAACTAACCTCCTCCCCCCTTCCCAGTCAACTGCGTAGTTATATAATTGAAAATGATGCCTAAAAGCCATCATTAGATGACAACACACTATCATAGGCTGAGTTATAAACTCCTACCGTATCATAAGCTCAGTAAGTGATTGGTTCATATCTTGGCGTCTACAACTTTTAGCAAAACATTAAACACATAATTTAACGCTGAAAAATTCCAACCTTTTCCATGCACCTCCGAAGCCGTTTTTTTTTTTTTTTAATTCACTAAATATGGTTTAGGAGAAGTTGACAATGGAAGGATTGTAGTTATGATAGTAATGGAATGATAACAGATACTTGTGTTGACAGTAGTGTGTGATGGTGATAACACTTTGTGTTGAGAACAGTGTAATGGTGATAACAGGTACTTCTGTTGACTGTAGTGTGTGGTGGTGATGATAGCACACTTGTGTTGACAGTAGTGTGTGGTGGTGATGATAGCACACTTGTGTTGACAGTAGTGTGTGGTGGTGATGATAGCACACATGTTGACAGTATTGTATGATGATAACACACATGTTGACAGTAGTCACACTTGCGTGGACAGTAGTGGGATGGTGATAACAGTTACTTGTTTTGACAGTCGTGTGTGATAACACACTTGTGTTGACAGTAGTGTGTGATGGTAATAACACTTGTATTTAAAGTAATATGTGATTATAACACTTGTATTAGCAGTGTATGATGATGACACACTTGTATTGAGAGTGTGTGATGACACACTTGTATTGATAGTGTGTAATGATAACACACTTATATTGACAGTAGTGTGTGATAACACACTTATATTGACAGTAGTGTGTGATAACACACTTCTGTAGACAGTAGTGTGTGATGGTGATAGCACTTGTATTGACAGTGTGTGATTATAACACACACTTGTCTTGACAGTAGTGTGTGACTGTAGTAAAAGTTGTAGTGTGAGGGGAGAATGATGACAGTTATCATAATGGCTGATGCAAGGACAAGTGTTGAGCAACATGGTCATCATAACCCAGGCAGTTATGTTGATAATGGATGTCTTGATAATGGTGGCCATTGTCGTGCTCATTGGTGATGGTGGGAATGTTGGTAGTGGTGGTGGGGATGTTGGTAGTCGTGGTGGGGATGTTGGTAGTCGTGGTGGGGATGTTGGTAGTCGTGGTGGGGATGTTGATAACAGAGGTGGTGTTAATCGAGATGGTAGTGTTAGCAGTGGAGGTGTTAATAGTGAATATGGTGGTGTTAGTAGTGGAGACGGTGGCGTTAGTAATGGAGATGGTGTTAGTAGTGGAGGGTAGTAATGTTATTAGTTGTAATGCCAAGGTAGTGAAACCACTCGTAGTGATTGTACAAGCAGCTCACCTAAAGTTTACTGGGCAATAGTTTCAGGCATCATTGTCCCTGATCATTGAGGCTGTTAGTGTTCACTGCAGGCAGTCCAGCATAAACCATGAGTTATTTATTTTTGTGCTTATTGATTCCCTACGTTTCACTGGGGTGTTTTGATCAGTTTACTCTGAGTCCTGCACAGTCCCTCTAGCATCTTCACTGTTTAAATTAGGGATATGAACGGTATCAATAGTGATTTGACTGTATCGTGTGAGGTGAACGGAACCAGCCATGCCTTCATTGGAGTAGCTGTACCAAGCAAGTGAAGGAAGAGTTAGAAGACGCTAGGAGAGAGAGTCGGCGACTGACTTGGAGAAAAACGAGAGGATTTGCAGTAATCCTCTTGGGGTGAATCCTGAAGACAACGAAAGCTGGACAGTGGTTGGGAGAAAAGCAATGAAAATGGAGATCAAGAGGAAAGGTGGTGATATGGAAACCACTAATAACTTTGCTTTGCTCCAGGACGAATTCAGGGCAGGGATGACAGAATACACCAATAAACCTAAGAATTTTGTTATTAAAATTAGTAAAAATTAGTAAAATTCATGGATAGGGCGTTCTGTCTTTGAGATAAGAAGAGGAGCAGAGGGTATGCTTTCCAGGGCTGGGATGCAGGATATTGTTAGCTGTCTTGACAACATCATGGAAGGTAATGGGAACACTCCCATTATTTGTCAGTGGTGGAGGCAACGACACTGACAAGCGTAGGAGTGAGGACCTGATTAGCAGGTATAGGTCAGCGATAGACGTAATTAGGAACAAGAGAGGATGCCCTGAATATGTGGAACTCTGCCGAGAAGAGGAATTAGAAATATATGGTTATTCAGGGCAATTGGTGTTAATTGCAGGTTGGATACTGTAAGGATATTACAGTACTCTTCATAGACAACTGGGACCTCTTCTGTGGCAGAAATTATATGGGGTTCATTTATCTAGGGCTGGCGTCAAAGTATTAGCTAGCTCAGTGGGGGAGCTGTTAGGGCTTTCAACTAGTTACAGGTATGGATTTTTGTAGGAAAACAATGAAATATAGTATGACAAAGGTTGGCAGTGTGAATTATCAAGGCAGCAATATTGTGGGTTTTTGGGATACCAGTTTTAGGCAGAATGAAGTAGGAATATTGGTTAATATTGGTGATATGGGCAGCAGTATAGATAGTGGAGTAGGTGTGAGGAGTGAGAAGAAACTGCTTCTCAGTACGTGTTACAAATAGTCGTAACACTAGAACAGGATGGACGAGTTGAGAATATTTTCATGTGTTGGTAATACTGATGTATTTGCCATAACTATGACATAGTTTAATTTAAAGAGTCGGGACGTGCCTGCCGAATGCCACATTCAGGGTTTAAGTTGTTCCACGTTCATAAAAAATAACGTGAAGGGTGGTTGGGCGGCACTGTATGCTCGATAAAACTTGAAATTGCTGCATTAAAACGGATATAAAGACTGAATAACACGAACAGAATCATCTGTTCTGTGTAGAATTTTCAGAGGGACATGAAAAAATTATTTTAGGTGTAATATACCGTCTCCCAAACTTGGTGGAAGTAATTCTAGGAGATTTTAACTTTAGTCAAATTGACTGGAATTCCATGACTAGGAATCTAAAGTCAAACGACTTCTTAGTGGTAGTTCAAGACTTTTTTTCAGTCAATTTGTGACAGAACCAACGAGGAAAAAAATAACTTGGTGTAGTTTTGGCAGACAAGGAAACTCGTTTGTAATCTTGAGATTACAGAGGAGCTTGGCACGAGCGACCACAAATCAGTGACTTTTAACATTGAATGGAAATATGTAAGTAAAGATAATTCATTAAGGGTCTCAGATTTTCGTTTAGCAGACTAAAATGGGCTTAAAGAACACCTCTCGTACGTAACTGGGGTAACGAAGAGAACTACCAATACACGCTGCCGAAAAAAAATTGATTTTCTATAGAGAAATAATATCGAATATAAATGATATGAAATGGATGAACAAGAGGCTCAAGCGTCTATAAGGAGAGAAGTTTATATACCTATCAAAAGAAGTGAGGGTCATCTCATGAATCAATATATTCACATTATAAAGGTTAAAAAAAGGAACAAGAAAAGTTAAACGAGACTGAAATTAAAGTTGCTAAGGATTCGCAAACTAATTCGAAAGTTTTTTTTCTTCCAAGTATATAGAGCAAAGGTTAAAGATAAGTTAGGTCCACTTAAAACTAATTCTAGACAGCTTCTGACAACGAGAAAGACACGTGTTCTATTTTTAACAATTATTTCTTATTTGTCTAAATCAGACACAAACTATATCCCAGTAATTAATTAATATAGTAGGACTGAGGAAAATAATTTATGTAATATCAGTCATTAGTGATATGACAATCACAGGTTAACCATTTAAAGCAAAATAAATACCCAGGCCCAGATGAATTTTTTTAAAGGATTCTTAAAGAGTGCAAGATGGAACTTTGTGAACCATTGATTATCCTTTTTAAGATATCTCTCCAAACAGGTGTTGTGTCTGAGATACAGAAGTTGGCTAATGTAATTCCTATTTTTAAAGCAGAGGATAGGTCATTACCATCAAAGTGCCGCCCATTAAGCCTGACCTCAATTGTTGGCAAATTATTAGTCAATGATAGCTCATGTAAATAAGAAGCCAACTTGATAAGCATAATTTGATTCATGATACTCAACATGGATCCACGAGGGGTTGTTCTTGCCTGAGTAATTTACTGACTTTCTTAAGTAAAGCATTTGTTGCATGATTGTTCATGATAAAGAATACGATATTGTTTATTTGCTTTTCAGTAAAGGTTTTGATAGAGTACCACACAAAAGATTGTTAAAGAAAGTGTCACCTCATGGTACTGGGGAAAAAGTCTTGTCATTGATCGAGGCAAGGATGACGAATAGGAACCAGAAAGTCTGCATAAATGGGGTAAAATCTGAGTGGTGATCAGTCACAAGTGGCATCTCGCAAGGATCAGTTTTAGGCGCATTGTTCTTTATAATTTACATTAATGACCTTCACAAGGAAATAAGTGATATGAGCAAAATTGTTAATACACAAAAATAGGCAGAATAATAGATTCAGAGAAAGATGCCACTGTACTTTAAGAGGATTTAATTCAAGTTCATGTAGTGGCCAGAAGAGTTCCAGATGCATTTCAGTGTAGATAAATGCAAAGTCCTGAAGCTCGGGAATGTGGGTACCCTAGCACTTACAAATTAGATAATACAGATGGTATTGGCCCACTGGTCAACAACCAAAATGCTTCCGAGACCAGAGTAGCAATTTCCAACTAATTTTAGATCACTGATAATGAATATCATGGTTAAAATTGATTGTTAGCTCTACTTTTCCATATACGTACATCTACATGTCACAACATTTTCCAACAGACTTGCGGTAGTGTGTTTCTTACCACACTAACAGTATCACTGCCTTTCATTAATGTTCCAGCAGTCATACAAGGTTGTTGTGCTCTGCAAGTTTATATTGTGATGGGCTTGCAGGGCGGATATACCAAGTACTGCTGCTTTCTATGTGAATGGGACAGCCGTGCAAGAGGTTCCCACTACATCAGGAGAGACTGGCCACCTCGTCAATCATTGGAGTCTGGGATGAAAAATGTTCAACATCCACCTCTCATTGAACCAAACAAAATTTTGCTACCACCACTACACATAAAACTGGGGCTTGTGAAAAGCTTTGTAAAAGTTATTGACGAATCCGGTCAGGGATTCAAGTATTTAACATCAAAATTCTCCTCACTGAGCGACGCAAAGATAAAAGAGGGAGTCTTCAATGGTCCTCAGATTCGAGAGCTTCTTAAAGATGGTGACTTTGAATCAGACTTTCATGGGGAGGAGAAAGCTGCTTGGGAAGCATTCAAGTTAGTGGCGAAGGGATTTCTCGGAAACAGAAGGGAAGGGAACTGTGAAGAATTAGTGGAAAACCTCATCAAGGATTACAAGAACATGGGATGTAACATGTCACTTAAAATCCACTTTTTGAACTCACATTTAGACTTTTTTTTTCCAGTGAACTGTGGGGCAGTTAGTGACGAACATGGTGCAAGGTTTCACCAAGATATTTCAACCATGGAAAAATGGTACCAGGGCAAATGGGGCACAAGAATGTTTCCAGACTATTGCTGGACATTGGCAAGAGATGATTCTTCAGCCCCCTATAAGCGTCAAGCAAAAAGGCAGAGAGTAGGACATGAAGATACAAATGAATTAACTAATCTCATTTAAGAAGCATACAACTTTTCAAAAATTGTTGACCAGTGTGATGGTAGTGGTAGTTTTTAGTGGTTGTCATTGATGGTAATTTTTATTAGTGATGGTGGTGATAGTACCAAGGATTGTGGTAGTAGGGATGGTGGTGACTTCAGTAGTAGTGGTACTGGTGGTAGTACCGCATATGATAGTGGTGGAAGCAGTAGGAAGAGGAGGGAGAAAAGGAAGAATAGGAGGGAGAAGAACGGTGAAGGTGGTAGAAGAACAGGACGAGGGACTAGGTGATCAAAATGAGTAGTCGGAGGAGAAAAAAAAAGGATAGAAGGGAGAAGAGGATGATGAAGATGAGGAGTAAGTGGAGGAGGGGGAAGAAGGAGTAAGAGGAGGATAACGAAGAATACAACAGAGAAAATTAGGAAGCGGAGAGAAAATGAGATAAGAAGAAGAGGAGGAGGAGGAAGATAAACCAGAGGAGTGTAAGATTCATACTAACACCACGTGTCATACAAGGTGTTACTGACACCGTGTCATACAAGGTGTTACTGACACCGTGTGTCATACAAGGTGTTACACCGTGTGCCATACTAGGTGTTACTGACACCGTGTGCCATACAAGGTGTTACTGTTACGAGATTCACCCTTACCCGACACTGTATATTTGAGCATATTCCAGTAGAATATGGCTTTATTTTTATTATGAATATAAGCGTTATATTGATAAATTTTATATCCCCTGTATGTCTAGGTAGGGTTTTATGTGATGTATAGCTAACTACCCATCCGCTCGTTAACAGGTCAGGAATTCCCGCCTTACCACGTCATCGTACCCAATGATGTGGCCACCGGCTTCACCTCAGTCAGTCATCAGCGGGTCTTTCATAGAGGACAGTCCTCTCTCACATTTCCTAAGAAGCACCTCCATTCCCGGATTTAGTCTTCTGGCCCTCGTGAGGTTCCCTAGTGAGCCTCCAGCACCTTGGCTGGTGTTCGTCTCTAACGCTGCTCAGAGCACGTGTGTGTGCTGCAGTAATGGAGACACTGGTGTTCGTCTATAACGCTGCTCAGAGCACGTGTGTGTGCTGCAGTAATGGAGACACTGGTGTTCGTCTCTAACGCTGCTCAGAGCACGTGTGTGTGCTGCTGTATTGGAGACACTGTAGTTTGTCTCTAGTTCTGGCATGAACAAGTCTAAGCGACATAGTCTTAAAGAGGACTGCGTAGAAGTCCTGGGAAACAGATTCATCGGACAACTTCTTGAGTGTTATGCCTTCTGACTCATTGGGGTTGACAAGCAAAGTGTGATATTATGTGAAAGAAATGTCTTGCGACTCTAGAGCCATTTAGTATAAAGAAAGAATATTGTGCATTGTACACTATCTTATTAAGTGGAATTAGTTTAAATTATTTGAAAGTACTCTGTTTTACGGTGACACCAATTTAAATACTTAATATTAAATCCTTCTATGGGCGAAACAGGCCCTAGACTTGCCCAGGTCGTAACAGTTACTGACACCGTGTGTCATACAAGGTGTTGCTGACACCGTGTGTCATACAAGGCGTTACTGACACCGTGTGCCATACAAAGTGTTAATGATACCGTGTGTCATACAAGGTGTTACTAACACCGTGTCAGAGCTGTTTACATGGTGCTACTGTCTGACAGCAAGAATGCTGCTCCCTCTTTTTTTTTTGAAAGTTGCATGTGTTATGTATTGCATGTTGCTTATGTTGCATATTACATGTTGCTTGCGTTGCGTATTGTATGTTGCTTGCGTTGCGTATTGTATGTTGCTTGCGTTGCGTATTGTATGTTGCTTGTGTTACGTATTGTATGTTGCTTGTGTTGTGTATCGTATGTTGCTTGTGTTGCGTATTGTATGATGTGTTGCGTATTGTTTGTTGCTTGTTTTCCGTATTTTATGCTGGGTTTTGCCTGTATTGGGTAGTATTGTATGGTGTTGCGTATGGTTATGTTGCGTCGTAAATGTTGCTTGAATTGCTTACTGTATGTGGCTTGTGTTGGGCGTTGCAAGTGACGCATATTGTGTGGTGTTGCGTAGTGTTTGGTACTCCTTGAACTGTACTCCAAGCTTTGTGCTTTTTGTGCTTACTTGAATTGAGTCACAACTCCAGCTCCACACTTACTGAACCAGTGTGGGTGACTGGGTGTCAAGATTCTTCTCGCTGGGTGGCAAGCAACAGGCAGGCCAACCAAACACACTGAGAAGGTTAGTGTGTTTGGTGGACCTGGCTGTTTTGTTTGTTGAATATCTAGTAGAATGTCTAAGTTTTATCTGTTGTATACGTAATTAACAGAATGACTTACTTTTATCTGTTATATCTGTAGTTAGTAGAACGATTGAATTTTATCTGTTGTATCTGTAATTAGTAGAATGACTGAGTTTTATCTGTTGTATACGTGAGTGACAGAATGACTCTCCTTAAATTAATACAGTATTTCCCTGACTTTAATAATAGTCAAAGGCTCTATATTAGCTCACCTGTTATTTTTGTTTTAGAGTTCATGAACTCCGTTTTCAGACTAAACACAGGCCGGAATGCCCTTGTGTATAACTTGGTACTTTATCAATTGTATACTTATTTTATGGAAATAAAAATTATCAGTCAGCAATATGTATTACAGAAAGATACATTCCTCACAGATAAGGTCGTGAGGGTATGTTAAATTATTGCAGCGAGTCATGGAGAAAAGTTTAAAAAATCATTAATGGTCATATTTGATTAGCATCTTGGGCCCTTTCGCACCTACTTCTAAAGCTGTGTATTGGTGTTAGAGAGTTATTGGTTTCGCCCCCTTACGTATGTTTTTCTCTTCGCATGTGTTTTCAGCCTGTGGCATATTGTAACATTTGAGAAGGGGCGCTAGAGTCTCCCACAAGAGGGTAGGAGTGTGAATACACACGCACAGAGGAAAGGAAGACAGGCCGGGTATTAGCCAGGGCAAGGTGACTCTTGGGAGGAGTCTGTGGTGTTCTTCATCCCCCTCCACACCCCATCACTCACCACCCCATCTTCTTGCCCCCCACACACACACATTAATCACCCCCACCGTCTTCACCCACACCACCTTCCACCCCCCAACCTCACTATTCTCACCCTTCACCACTTCACCACAACCACCGTTACCACCCCTACCTCTCCATCCCCACCTCTCCATCCCCACTATCACTCCCACCAACCACGCCCCCACTACACAACCACTCCCACCATCACCATCCTTCGGAATGCTGCGTAGTTCATTGGTGAAGGCATTCCCACAACCGCAGGGTCCCGGGTTCGAATCCCTGAATTGGAGAAACATGTACACTAGTTTCCTTATATCCTTGCAGCCTTTACTATCTAACAGTAAAAAGAGGTACTTGTGTGTAAGGTCACTCTCATGGGTCGCATCCAGGAAAAAAGTGTATTAGATTAGAAAACTCCAGTAGTTTTGGAATGTCGTATCTTCAGTAAAGAAAAAAAATGAAAACTTCAGTCCTGCGTTAGAAAGCTCTAGCACCTGCTGAAAGTATTCAGGTGAGGGGAATTCCTTTACCTAATGTTAATTTAAAAGAAATATATTCTCTAACCGCTTCCTCACCTCCCTCTAACCTCACCCATCCCTCCCCCTCCCACCCTCACGCCCTCCTCCACCGTCAACACCACCCAACCATTCTCAACCTCACCTCCAGCACTCAGCCACAGACACAAACATGGCTGGTAAACTGACTCTACCAATTTCGTGTCTGAGCTGGACGTCACCTGGAATTTCATCTTGTTGTGCACACGATCATCAGTGACGAGGTGTTGTGATGCTAACCATTTGACATACAGAAGGTAATTATGTCATATTGTTGCAGAAATTCACAATCTTCATTATAATGACTCCTTCTTCTTCATCTTCACTGAATATAACGAACAGTGCTAACCACGTATGTTCAAAGTAAATACATTGTTAACCACGTATGTTCAAAGTAAATACAGTGTTCCCCACAAATGTTCAAGTGAACACAGTGCTACTCGCAAATCTTCAAATGAACACAGTGTTATCCATGCATTGAAGATCGTAACTTAACTAGTAAACAACGCTGGTTCTGAGAGCAAATGGCAAAGGCCCAGTTTTTTTTTTTTAGGAGTGAACTCAAGGTGAATTAGTTTTTGCATACCGTTCTGAAATTTATTTTGAGAAACGAATATGGTCAAATACTGTTAAGTACTTTTCTAATAGAAAGCCTAAATATTTTGCCACATTCATCTCCTCAAATTTTAGTATTGATTTGAAATATTTGATTTTTCTTCAGAAATAGAAAGCCATTGCCATTTGACGTCATATTCAGCGTTTTACTTATTTTACTACACGTAACTTACAGGTGAGCAGGTCGTACTGTACGTTCGCTTATACAAAGGTGGGTAGCACAGTTGTCTTATACCTGACCAGTACATTGGTCATTTATACATATATGGGTAACATTGTGTTCTTACACATTGGAGCCTCAAACATTTGAGAGTCTCGGACTAGCAAGTGTATTATTATTATTATTATTATTATTATTATTATTATTATTATTATAATATTCACTGGAAAGAACTAAACTCTTAAGAATCACACAGTACCTGAGAAATGGGAGGTAATGAAAATGAGGTTTGTGATTCGAGGATCAAGGTATTTACTGAGAGGCCAAATAGCGAGGGTAGGGTTGGCTTTGTGGTGAGTGCCATTGAGGACTCTCATTGTGCCAAGTTACAAGGGAACTGGGGAAACAAAACAATTACAATTGCAGAGTGGAGTTTATTGAGATGTTTCACCTTTAGAACAGGATTTTTAATTGATGAAGAAGCCTGTTCCACGGGTGAAAAGTTTCAGTAAAGTTCCTCTCTGGCACTGTCTGTTTTTTTTCGCTTGTTGGTTGTCCGCCATTTGTCTTTACCAAAAGGGAGCCTCTTGTGCTCACTGCGGAGCTCCACGTAATTATCGCTGCTCTTGTGATAACCTAGGTGGGCTCCTGTTCAATGTCTAATCAAACTACCTGTGCCCTTTGTTGACTATGGCTTCTCAACTATGCGTTAAAGATACATAGTTATCCTGTATCCACACCCATCACAAGGACGTGGAGCTCTGTTGGTGCCTTAGATATGTAAAGGTCCAGGATATAAATGTTTTATGCGAGGCCCAACAAACAAGTAACAAGTTCTACAGCTGTAGTTTGACAGGATGCCAGTGTTTGGTCCTTCCTTTTTTTTTCAACAGGAATTATCACTATTAGATGATTGTGGCTTGAAGATAAGGCACACAAACCTCATCCATAGCCACCTGCTTCCAGGTGCTCTTACAGCCCGTCCTTGAAATTTCGATGTATGTTCCGTATTGCTAGAAGTAAGTCTTTGATAAGGCAGTGATTCTCATGTAATTATGCAGAAATATTGGTTAATGCATGTTAATCTAACCAAGGAGAGAAGAAAAACTATTTAAATTTCCATAAATTTCAAGCATGCAAAAATACAGGAAAGGAAATTAATGTGAAACTGGTTGCCCTAATTTGAGAACAGGTTGGCTCCTGCCCATCTATGTGTGACTTGTGGAGCTCCTCTGACTGGAGCATATTATAATTATTTGCCTATAGTTTCGTCCTTTTCGCCTAAATCATAGTTTAAATAATTATAGGTGTTCCTGGAGCGAACTCAGTGAAATTTTAGGCGTGTTTTGACTCGGTGTTTATTATTGTTACTGATGCGGGTTATTTTAACTTAGTGCGTTAATATAGATAGTTTATTGTGTGCTCATTGGTTCGCAATAACCCCTGTGGTTTAGCGCTTCTATTTGATTATAATAATAATCATTGGTTCGCATGGTTTGTAATTTTTGCATTATAGTTTGGTTTACAAGTGTTAGTGTGTATGGGTGTATATTTCTTGAAAGTGTGTTGTATAAATCTTTCAGCTAACCAGTCATGAATTTGACGGCAATGAAAGAGATAAGATTGCCAATCACTTTCCCGATGAATCAATTAGGTACTTAAGTTTAATCATATGGCTGAGTCAGGTGTGCAAGTCATATGCGGTTCTCTTGATTTACAAGCCACCTACTGCTAATTTCCATCACTTTTCCTCGAAAAGGTGATCAATGGGGAAAAAAGCACAAAAGCAATGGAGTTTTTTTTTCACCAGCTGGTAGCATGTTGCCACTGTCTCCACATGTGTGGTAAATACACCAGGAAAACATATGTAATTAAATTGGTTTAATAAAGAATCACCTGTTTTTCTGATTACTATTATATAGCTTATTGTCATTCAGTATTGAACACTCGCAGAATCTTAACTACATAATTAAATGTTTATTTTAAAGTTACGACATTATAAAGAAGTGTCCAAGGGATTAATTTGCATTTTCTTCTATTTACAGGTAAGACTGTTAGTTTAGAGATGACATCTTGTCTTCAGATTGACTTCATCTTGCAGGTAAGATGAAGATCTTGGGTCTTCGTGTGATGATTCTTCCATACGAGTACGTTGATGAATATATACCTGAGAATACCTCACCCTGTCATAACACTTCATCTACAATACTCTCTGCCACACTCACTCCACTACACTCATTCCACCACACTCCACTACACTCATTCCACCACACTCCACTACACTCATTACTCCACACTCCACTACACTCATTCCACCACACTCCACTACACTCATTACTCCACACTCCACTACACTCATTACTCCACACTCCACCACACTCCTCTACACATTCCACCACACTACACTCATTCCACCACACTCCACACTCAGTCCACCATACACCACACTCATTCCACCACACTCCACTACACTCATTCCACTACACTACACTCATTCCACCACACTCCACACTCAGTCCACCATACACCACACTTATTCCACCACACTCCACTACACTCATTCCACTACACTCCTCTACACTCATTCCACCACACTACACTCAGTCCACCACACTCCACACTCAGTCCACCACACTCCACACTCAGTCCACCATACTCCACACTCAGTCCACCAAACACCACACTCATTCCACAACACTCCACTACACTCATTCCACCACACTACACTACACTCATTCCACCACACTCTACACTCATTCCACCGCTCTCCACTACACTCATTCCACCACACTCCACACTCAGTCCACCAAACACCACACTCATTCCACAACACTCCACTACACTCATTCCACCACACTACACTACACTCATTCCACCACACTACACTACACTCATTCCACCACACTACCCTACACTCATTCCACCACACACTACACTCATTCCACCGCTCTCCACTACACTCAGTCCTCCACACTCATTCCACCACACTCCTCTACACTCATTCCACCACACTACACTCAGTCCACCACACTCCACACTCAGTCCACCACACTCCACACTCAGTCCACCAAACACCACACTCATTCCACAACACTCCACTACACTCATTCCACCACACTCCACTACACTCATTCCACCACACTCTACACTCATTCCACCGCTCTCCACTACACTCATTCCACCGCTCTCCACTACACTCATTCCACCACACTCCTCTACACTCATTCCACCACACTCTACACTCATTCCACCACTCTCCACTACACTCATTCCACCACACTCCTCTACACTCATTCCACCACACTCTACACTCATTCCACCGCTCTCCACTACACTCATTCCACCACACTCCTCTACACTCATTACTCCACACTCCACTACACTCATTCCACCACACTCCACTACACTCATTCCACCCCACACTCCTCTACACTCATTCCACTACACATTCCACCACACTCCACTACACTCATTCCACCACTCTCCACTACACTCATTTCACCACACTCCACACTCAGTCCACTACACACTCAGTCCACCATACACCACACTCATTCCACCACTCTCCACTACACTCATTCCACCACACTCCACACTCAGTCCACCATACACCACACTCATTCCACCACACTCCACTACACTCATTCCACCACACTCCACTACACTCATTCCACCACTCTGCACTACACTCATTTCACCACACTCCACACTCAGTCCACTACACACTCAGTCCACCATACACCACACTCATTCCACCACTCTCCACTACACTCATTCCACCACACTCCACACTCAGTCCACTACTTACTCAGTCCACCATACACCACACTCATTCCACCACACTCCACTACACTCATTCCACCACACTCCACTACACTCATTCCACCACTCTCCACTACACTCATTCCACCACACTCCACACTCAGTCCACCACATTACACAGTCCACCATACACCACTGCACTCATTCCACCACACTCAGTCCACCATACACCACTGCACTCATTCCACCACACTCAGTCCACCATACACCACACTCATTTCACTTCACTCCACATTCATTCCACCACTATACTCATACTCACGAAGCTCATTAAAGGTCAAAGGTCGCACCCGTCTCAACTACAATCATTCCACCATACTTCACGCTCAATCCATCACACACCACACTCATTCTACCACATTCCACTACAATCATTTCATCACATTCATTACACTCACTGCACCACATTTGCTAAACCACACTATACACTGACTATATATCTCAGTTCTCTTAATCACTCCAGATTTGATATGGTTTTACCATTTTTTTTATTAGAAGGGTGCTAGCTTTTCAATCAATATATCTAAAATTTCCTTAGGTTCCTTAAAATTCTCCCTCTCTCTCTCTCTCTCTCTCTCTCTCTCTCTCTCTCTCTGCAGTCGTAGACATGCTATATTTACAATGCAAAACAAGCCAAAAGGGAAGGGATGAAAATCTTCAGGTCAAGATCTTTCACACATCTACGTGCGTCATCAGGAGCTATGTAATGCACCAAGAGCAGTAATAGGTGCATTGATTAAAGTTTTCTTTGAGGAAAAGTAGCGTATTGACGCTGGTCTGTTTCTCCTCACAAAATTCTAAGAAAACTTTCCCCTCAATCCACCTGTTGCAGCTCTTGCAAAATTGCATAGCTCCTGATGACGCACGAAGATGTATGAAAGCTCTTGAGCTGAAGATTTCCATCCTCTCGTGGCTTGTCTTGCATATATATAACAACACTGCGACTAGCTAAGGAGTCGAACCCATGCTGCTTTGGCCCGCCTCATGGTGAGCGAAAGAAAGATGACGCTCTAGTCAACGGGACCACACAATTCTCAAGAATGACGCATCCAGCCAAAGCTAGATGTTGTACCCGTCATCCGAGAACATACGGTGGTGTGGATGCATCTGAGCTAATTTCATTCTACTCCCTGTTTGGTGTACTAGCCCAACGAGCAGTATATTATATTATTGTACCCACGAACGAGTGGTATTGATCAATAACAACACTGCGACTAGCCAAGGAGTCGAACCCATGCTGCTTTGGCCCGCCTCATGGTGAGCGAAAGACAGATGACGCTCTAGTCCACGGGACCACAACCGGCAACTTTAATAACTAATTATATGTAAAACACCCACAGACGGAGTTAAATGATAGCCGTAGACCTTTCGTGTTGCAATCAGCACATCATTAGGAGCCTGTAATTTTGCAGAAAAGAGAAGGAAGTCCAGGCAAATACGATCAGATTAAGTGTGTCTGCTTATTCGAGCAAAAACTCTTCCTCTGAACGTATTTCCTCGAACTTTCTTCTCTTTTCTGCACCATTGCAAGCTTCTAATGGAGCTTGCAATGGTGCAACATGAAAGGCCTAAATTTATCATTCAACTCCCCCTTTTGTTGTTTTGCATCTTTTGTTGCCTACCTACCTGGAGGGTATTCCGGGGATCAACACCCTCGTGGCCCGGTCCACGATCAGGCCTCACGTAGTCCAGCGTACGAACCACAGCCCGGCTGATCCGGCACCGACTTTAAGTATCTGTCCAGCTCCCTCTTGAAGACAGCCAGAGGCCTATTGGTAATTCCCCTTATGCATGGTAGGAGGCTATTGAACAGTCTAGGGCCCCGGACACTTATGGTGTTTTCTCTTAGTGTACCAATGGCGTCCCTACTTTTTATTGGGGGTATTTTGCACCACCTGCCCAATCTTTTACTTTCGTGGGGAGTGATTTCTGTGTGCAGATTCGGGACCATTCCTTCTAGGATTTTCCAAGTGTAGATTATGATATATCTCTCTCGCCTGCGTTCCAGCGAGTACAAGTCAAATGCTTCCAAGCGTTCCCAGTAGTTGAGGTGTTTGATGGATTTTATATGTGCAGTAAAGGTTCTCTGTTCACTCTCTAGATCTGCAATTTCACCTGCTTTGAAGGGAAATGTTAATGTACAGCAATACTCCAGCCTAGAGTGAACAAGTGATTTGAAAAGGATCATCATTGGCTTGGCATCTCTTGTTTTGAACGTTCTCATTATCCATCCTATCATTTTCTTTGCAGTTGTGATCGTAATACTGTTGTGATCCTTGAAAGTGAGATCCTCAGACATTACCACTCTCAGGTCCCTCACATTATTTTTTCGCTCTATTGTATCAGAGTTTGTATTATTCTCAGTTTTAGTTAGTATCTCCTCCAGTTTTCCATAACGGAGTAGTAGTTGAAATTTGTCTTCATTGAACATCATGTTGTTTTCCGTGGGTCTTCCAGTGGGTCTTCCGTGGGTCTTCAGTGGGTCTTCCGTGGGTCTTCCAGTGGGCAGTGGAGAACAACATGACGTTCAATGGTGATAAGTTTCAGCTGCTTAGGTATGGAAAAAATGAAGAATTCAAAAGGAACACTATATACAAAACGCAAGAGGGTCACCACATAGAACGAAAGGAACACGTAAAGGACTTGGGAATAATTATGTCTGCTGATCTGTCTTTTAAAGACCATAACAAGACAAAGATCACAACAGCCAGGAAGATGACTGGGTGGGTATTGAGAACTTTCAAAACAAGGGAAATAATACCGATGGTGACACTCTTCAAATCGCTAGTGCTCCCTCACTTAGAATACTGCTCAGTGCTGACGGCCCCGTTCAGGGCAGGAGAAATATCAGAACTGGAACAAATTCAGAGATCGTTTACGGCTCACATTGAGCCATTGAAATATCTAAATTATTGGGAACGCCTTCAAGTCTTGAACATGTACTCATTGGAGCGGAGGAGAGAGAAATACATGATAATATATACCTGGAAAGTACTTGAGGGCCTGGTCCCAAATTTCGCACACTGCCATAACAACATACTGGAGTGAGAGATATGGGAGGAAGTGTAAAATAAACCCAGTGAGGAGCAGGGATGCGATGGGGACAATACGGGAGCACTGTATTAACATCCGGGGACCCAGACTATTCAACATCTTACCAGAAGATATCAGAAACACGGCTGTAACCAGTGTAGAAGCCTTCAAGAGGAAACTGGACAAGTATCTTCACCAGGTGCCAGATCAACCAGGCTGTGATGGATATGTGGGGCAGCGGGCCTCCAGCAGCAGCAGCCTGGTTAACCAGGCAAGCACCAGACGAGCCTGGCCCATGGCCGGGCTCAGAGAGTAGATAAACTCTCGAAACTCTTCAAAGGTATATTAAAGGTATAAAGGTATTGGAAAACTTGGTTTATATCTTCTTGGAGGTTAACCGTGTCCTCAATAAATGACAGTCTTATGCAGATCCTAGTATCGTCTGCAAGAATGACACACTTGTTCGAGACTTTTGCATAACTAATTATATATTTGTGGAAGGACGCAGTTTGTTAGCATCACAAAAGATATGTTAAAATATTCTTTTTTTTTCTGATATGAAGCTGAACTTTGCTTTTTAATTTGTGTGTAATTATCTGGGAGGATTAAGAGTGTTCGAAGATATTGTGTCTAAGCGAAGGTACCAACTTCCAGGAATATTTATGCTACCTGTCCCAGCACCATGGAAGTGTATTTTACCTGTGCCAAAGTTTGGATTCTCGTGGAAATACATTTTTACTCTAAGAAAGTTCAAAGTTTTCTGGAAAATTTATTATGCCTCCACAGTTACACTTTCATTGAAATTAGTTGTTCCTTGTGGGATGGTTCAGGTTCTCATGGCAGTTCAAGGGTCAGGGGATGGGAGGGGGGGACAGTATGAAAGATGGTATGAATAGTATGAACTGTGCTAAATATTTTAATAACGACTTACCTGTGTATGTTTCTTTAACTTACTATGGCCAGGACAAAGCATGAGAGGGAGGAGACGAAGGATTATGTTTTTTTTTTTTAGTGGTGCATGATGAGTCTCAAGTTCCTGAACAATGTATAACTATTACCACGTGTGTGTAGTTACTAGTTGTTGTCAAAGGCGCTTGCCGATAGACACTTGGCCTGTTGTGTATAGTGTAGTGTGTGTGTCTGTACTCACCTAATTGTGGTTGCAGGGGTCGAGACTCAGCTCCTGGCCCCGCCTCTTCGCTGTCCGCTACTGGGTCTCTGCTCTCCCTGCTCCATGAGCTTTATCATACCTCGTCTTAAAACTGTGTATGGTTCCTGCCTCCACTATATCTTTCTCTAGACTATTCCACTTCCTGACTACTCTATGGCTGAAGAAATGCTTCCTAACATCCCTTTGACTCATCTGAGTCTTCAGCTTCCAGTTGTGTCCCCTTGTTTCTGTGTTCCCTCTCTGGAACATCCTGTCACTGTCTACCTTGTCGATTCCCCGCAGTATTTTGTATGTCGTTATCATGTCTCCTCTGACCCTTCTTTCCTCCAGTGTTGTTAGTCCTATTTCCCTCAACCTTTCTTCATAGGAGAGACCCCTGAGTTGTGGAACTAACCTTGTCGCAAACCTTTGCACTTTCTCTAGTTTCTTTACGTGCTTGACTAGGTGTGGGTTCCAGACTGGTGCTGCATATTCTAGTATGGGCCTGACGTACACGGTGTACAGTGTCTTGAACGATTCCTTGTTAAGGTAACGGAACGCTAATCTTAGGTTTGCCAGTCGCCCATATGCTGCCGCAGTTATCTGGTTGATGTGTGCCTCCGGAGACGTGCTTGGCGTTATACTCACCCCAAGGTCTTTCTCCTTTGCCGAGGTTTGTAGCCTTTGTCCGCCTAGCCTGTACTCTGTCAGCGGTCTTCTTTGCCCTTCTCCGATCTTCATGACTTTGCATTTGGTGGGATTGAATTCGAGAAGCCAGTTGCTAGACCAGATGTCAAGCTTGTCCAGGTCTGTTTGAAGTCCTGCTTGGTCCTCTTCCGATGTGATTCTCCTCATTAATTTCACATCATCTGCGAACAGAGACACTTCTGAGTCTATCCCATCCGTCATGTCATTTACATATACCAAGAATAACACTGGTCCTAGGACTGACCCCTGCGGTACACCGCTCGTCACAGGCGCCCACTGTGATACACTGTGTGTGTGTGTGTGTGTGTGTGTGTTTCATCCCCGTGACTTTGTTGTTCTTTCCAGCTTACTAATGGTGATTTTTTCCTGTATTGTTGGAAAGTAGATGGCATCAATAGACTGATTTAGGAAAAAAATCCGTTGCAAAATAGACTTTTATTTGCGCAACTTTTCACTCTCTTATAGCTTTATCAGTCCATGGCTTGATAAAGCCCAGAGCGAAACGTCATCAAATTAGAAGGTTGGTCTTCAGTGTGTCTTCACTATTATCAGCATTGCTCTACATTATTTGGACATAACTGCATTTTTTCTTCTCTGTTCCTCTTAGCATTCGTTTCAGTGCGATTCCTTGAGAATGATTCTTCAGATCGATCTCAAACTTTCAATGACTGTGTATCTGAGTAAAATATATTTTATATTTTTATTATGCAGTGTATCTTCATATTTCTTATATGAGGGGAAAATGTGACTGTTATATTTACCTGTTTGGAGGAATAAGAAAATAATGGAGAGTAAGATCAGGCAAATAAGTGAGAGGGGAAGAGTGGGCCGCCAGGGCGTGAGAGGTAAGTGGAAATCTGGAGGGGAGAGGGGAGAGTGAGCCAGAGGTAGAGTGGTTCTGGTGGTGAGAGGGGAGAGTGGGTCTGGTGGTGAGAGGGGAGAGTGAGCCAGAGATAGAGTGGTCCTGGTAGTGAGAGGGGAGATTGAGCCAGAGGTAGAGTGGTCCTGGTGGTGAGAGGGGAGAGTCAGCCAGAGATAGAGTGGTTCTGGTGGTGAGAGGGATAGAGTGGGTCTGGTGGTGAGAGGGGAGAGTGAACCAGAGGTAGAGTGGTCATGGTGGTGAGAGGGAAGAGTGAGCCAGAGGTACAGTTGTCCTGGTGGTGAGAGGAGAGGGGAGAGTCAGCCAGAGATAGAGTGGTTCTGGTGGTGAGAGGGGTAGAGTGGTACTGGTTATGAGAGGGAAGAGTGAGCCAGAGGTAGAGTGGTGGTCCTGGTGGTGAAAGGGGAGATTGAGCCAGAGGTAGAGTGGTCCTGGTGGTGAAAGGGGAGATTGAGCCAGAGGTAGAGTGGTCCTGGTGGTGAAAGGGAAGATTGAGCCAGAGGTAGAGTGGGCCTGGTGGTGAGAGGGTAGAGTGAATCTTGTGGTGAGAGGGGTAGAGTGGGTCTGGTGGTGATAGGGGTAGAGTGGGTCTAGTGGTGAGAAGGGGTAGAGTGGGTCTGGTGGTGAGAGGGGTAGAGTGAGCTTGGGGTAGTGTGGGTCTGGTGGTGAGAGGGGTAGTGTGGGTCTGGCGGTGAGAGGAGGGTAGAGTGGGTCTGGTGGTGAGAGGGGGTAGAGTGGCCCTGGTGATGAGAGGGGTAGAGTGGGTCTGGTGGTGAGAGGGGGTAGAGTGGGTCTGGTGGTGAGAGGGGTAGAGTGAGCTTGGGGTAGTGTGGGTCTGGTGATGAGAGGGGTAGAGTGGGTCTGGTGGTGTGAGGTGGAGTGGGTCTTGTGGTGAGAGAGGTGGAGTGGGTCTGGTGGTGAGAGGGATGAGCAACAGCAACATTAAGATGTCTGTCTCACATTCTTACACTCAACATTATTAAAGGTTTGTACAACGTGCCCCTGGGCGGTGTTCTGGGACCCAGAGTCCTTGAGACTCTCTGTTTTGACTTCTTCCTCTTATTGTTAGTCTACCTTCTCTCCATCCTCCGCTTGTCCTCCTCCTCCTCTTCCTCTCTACTTCCTCTCCTATCCGCTGCTCCTCTCTCCTTCCACTCCTCATCTTTCTTTCCTGTCCTCCTCTCCTTTCTCTCATCTCTTCTTCCACTCTTCTTCCTGCACTCTTCTTCTCTCTTTATTCTCCTCTCCTGCTGCTACTGTTTTTCTTCTTGTTCTCGTCTCCTGTTTCTTGTCTGGTACTACCTTTGAAAATATCTTCACACATTTGTTCTGTTGCCTGTTGTCTACTGGTGCCTGATGTCTTGTTCTGTTGCCTGACGTCTTGATCTGTTGCCTGACGTCTTGTTCTCTTAACTAAACATCTCGTTCTGTTGCCTGATGTCATATTTAGTTAACCTGACGTCATGGTTAGTTCCCTGACGTCTTCTGTTACCTATCGTCATTTTTCTTTGCTTGACCTCTTGTTCTGTTGCCTGACGTCTTGTTCCATTGCCTGACGTCTTGATCTGTTGCATAACGTCTTGTTCTGTTGTCTGGCGTCTTGCTCTGTTGCATGATATTTTGCTCTGTTGTCAAACATCTTGCTCTCTTGCTTCTCGTTTACTTCCGTTGCCGACATCATACTTTGTTGCATGGCATGTTCTGTTGCCTGAAGTTATGTGCTGTTGCATGACGCCACGTTCTGATAACCGACGTCATATTCAGTTGCCCGATGTTTTCTTTTGCCTGACGCCTTCCTTATCTGTTGCCTGATATGCTGTTTTGTTGCTTGAGGCTGTGTTCTGTTGCCTTACGTTATGTTCTGTTCTCGGATTTCTTGTTCTGTTTCATAATGCCTCCTCGTTTGTCACACCTGCCAACATCTCCCGGTTTGAGGTGACTGACAACGCTAGGATATTATTATCATCATCGCCACCAGTACCTAGCAAAAACACAATTACCACCACCATCAGCTCCTCCACCAACAACTTTCCCTACTACTACTACTACTACTACCATAAATCTACTAACACCACCACCGGAAACACCACCACCACCAGCATTACCACTACCATCATCGCCACCAGCATGATTACCATTACCACCACCACCACCCTCCTCCAGGGATTAAAGTTGACTCTCATGCAGTATTTTGGGAATGAATAGCTTACCGTATGAGACCTTTACTACGTATTTTTGCTTTTACAAAATTAGTCTGTTGCCAAGATGGATGAACCTGGATTTTTTTTTTGCATAATTGTTCTTAGCTTATACTGAACCTCTGAGGTGTCTAGATTGATAATACAGTGAGCGTCACTGTCACTCTTGAGGAATTTGAGAAATCCAAGATGACTGTCATGGTGGTCGCCGATCATACAACAATACTAAATAGACATATAGATCAATAGGGATATTGAGTATTTTAATCAAAGTTTCGTTAACATGTTTTTGGGTAAAGGAAGTCATCTTTTGTTCTTTCCTGCTGATAGGGATGCTGGTAGCACGATTAAATATAAATAAGGTATCCAAGATGGCTGCCATATTTACCACTAAGTAGTGATTACAGACACTGAGATACTAACTCACCTTCCCAGAGTCCTATACATTAGACAGGTCAGATTCAGAGAATATTAACCGAACATTTTTCACTGTACCTACAAATGCAACTGAGATGTTAATGCAATATAATCAATAATAATTAAGTATCCCTGAAGAAGGTTGTCAATATTTTCTTTCCCTTTTTTCTTTTCTCTTCCAAATGTTCAATTATATATTTTGTTTATAACTCCGATGAGCTTCAGATATTCGGTGGTTGTGTACGGTCACTAGGACCAGATTTTTGGAACAATTGGCCTGTGTAAGTTCTTATGACCAAAGTTATTGTGAACTCATTCCCAGCATCCTGGAATGGCTCGGATAACTTCCAAATACCTCAGCGGCGTAGCTAAATTCAAACGTTGTTCAAAAAAGGTGACTCCTAATTCGACGTTCTTTTTTATTATAATAATAATCCTAATTCGACGACTGCGAAGAATGAAATTCAAATGTGACCATTTTGTGTGTAAAATATTGTAAAGTTTTTATACCCTTTAAATCATGTTTAATAAATTTCAGTTTGTCTCCTCTGAACTGCTTCAATATTTAATGGTTGGTGCATCTTGTGGCCAGGATAGTGCCACAAAAATTATCATAGGAACAAAACAAGGGCCAAACTACGAGTTAGAGTGTTTCTTTTGAAACCCTAACATTAAACCTTGCCGCAACTAATAACTAACATATTAATTAACTAAATCCTTCCTAATGTCATCGTAATTGTTATGTGCGTCCTCTGCATCATTTTCCTATTATTATTATTATTATTATTATTATTATTATTATTATTATTATTGTTATTATTATTATTATTATTATCGTCATTATCATCCAAAAAGAGGTCCAGTCCCGTGTAACTCATACAGTATTAAATACAGAAGCATGTAGATTGTGTACAAAATACGTCTACACGAGCAAGAATAAAAATAAATACAATTTAAAAAATGCACAATACTCTGAATAAGAAGAAATAGTCACACAAAGGAAACAATCGTAAACACACACATCTAAGAAAGGATATAAAAATACTAATATCACCTGAAAGAAATACAAAAGAAGCAAAAAAATAATCTGTTAAAAGAATGCAAAACAGTACACGATTTTTTTCACGTAATACAAAATCTGAATAAATAAGCTTTTCAAGTATTCCTCACATGCTAACACATACTGAGCACGACAAAACATATGAACAAAATCTTCAAAGAATGACATGATTCCATGTTTAGAATTCCTGTCAACATGAGAGTGGAAGACCCGCACATTTTTCATGAACCCGGCCCATCCTACAGTTGACAACGGATATTAACACGAATTCTCCCAATTTTTCCAAATAAATTAACATCGTGCTCATGCATTATGCGCTGGGGTTCGAATTCTCTAATGCTGTATTGATAAAAAAAATGTAAAATGCCACAGAAGTTATAGGTCTACTTTGGAAAGTGAATTAAGGCTCAGGTGAGAATTTTAAGACCTAAAAATAGTAGATTTATTTATATTCTACAAAGGAAACAGCAAAACAAATGCAAAAATCTACAGGCCACTCACACTAACACCGCACGTCATAAAAGTCTTTGAGAAGGTACTACGAATGCAGATTGCTACTTTAATGAGAATGCATTGCGCTCTGCAACCCAGATCAACATACGCAATAAGATCCTGCCTATCCAGACTACTAAACCACTACGTCAAGATAAATAACAAAAACTTTAAAAACAGAAAGACATGAAAATGAGAGTAAAAAAATTTTGGTCTCTTGTCTAGAGGTTTGTTTTGTGCTCAGCTCATTTCAAAGCATGAGAGAAATCAAAGCTATAAAATGTGGAGATTATTATCTACCGTTTTACAGTCAGTAAAACATTAAACTACTGAGAGTGTCTCAAAGAACATTCTATATACTCTCCTGAATGAAAAAATAATATTGAGCAAAATGTAATCATAAAATGCCCGAGAAGAGGCACCTAATCTACGCACTGCCATAAGTTTATGGCGTGAGAGATACGGGAGGAATTGTAGCATGCACCTGATGAAAAAAAACTGCGATGTTATTGGCACAATTAGAGAACAGTACATTAATATCCATAGTCAATTATTTCAGTCTTCTTCCAGCATATATAAGAAATCTTGAGGGGAAAAAGAAAAGGTGTCCCTTAGTTCGGTTGATAGCGCACTCAGCTCACACACTTAAGTGTCCCCGGTTCGATTCCCATTACAGGTGGAAACATTGGGCGTTTCCTTACATCTGCTGCTCCTGTTCACTTAGCAGCAATTAGGTACCTGAGTGTTAGTCACTGGTGTTGGTCGCATCCTCGGGGATGGTAGTATACCTCAGATAGGGCTGAGGCTTTGAAATGAACTGAGGTAGGATAACAGCTCTTAACCTGTCATTCATCTGTGGAAAAACAAAACAAAAAAACGAAGTTTTCAAGAAGCAACCGTAAAAGTTTCTGAAGGGTATTTCGAATTTCCCAGGTTGCAGACCATGGGCAGTGGCAGCCTGGTTGATCAGGTGGTCGCCTGAAGAGCTTGGCCTCTGGTTTGACTTCCATAGATGAAAGCTCAAAACCTGTCCCGAGTATGTCACTTACTGGGGTTGCCTTCCTTACTATAATTTCAAACTTGTGGACGAGACAGAGTAGGATGCCTCTGGAAGCTCCGTGATGGACCTCAACTGAAGAAAATTACGTTTTTCAAAACACGCTTTCCTCGACACAACGTTTTGCTCTGTTGGAGTTCATTCAAGTTCACAAAAATTCCAAGAATTCGACGTGTCCTCCCGTTCTTTGGATCGAACCAACTTGTCTCCTGTGCGCTTTATGACTCCTACGCACACCTTAAGGTCAAGTTTTGAACCTTAAGGTGTGTTTCACCCTTGTTATACCTTTATCAGGTACATTACTCACATTTAAAACTTGTTCGTAAAACTCACTCGAAAAATAAAAACTGACAAAATTAAATTTCTGGACCACAGCTGGCTCCAACTTCGCTCTCAAACTTATGTGTTTGTTGCTTAATATTAAAGAATACAGTTACAGGTATAAATTAACTTTACTATCAAGTTAAGTTATTTCCAAAATGAGGAGGTAGGACAAATGCTCATAGCTAGTGGTGGATCTGTAGCTCAGTGAGAGCCTTCGGCTCACAACTAAAGTGGGCTCTATTTCCTGGCGGGGCGAGACGTATGAGCACGTCTCCTTACACCTGCTGCCATTGTTCACCATGGGCAGCAGGTACCTGGGTGATAGTCGACTGCTGAGTTGAGAGCCTCATTCTGGGGCAAATATAAAATAACTTTGATAGGACTGGACTTTGAAAGGAGCTGAGGCAGAACAACTGATCTTAACAAGTAAATTAATATGTAAACTAAACATACATGCAGGAACTTTTAACCTTACCCCTGGAAATTTTTAATTTACCAAATACAAAATATTTACAGTGTCTCAAGGTCAGTCTGAAGTTCATGCCTTCACTGCCAAAAATCCACCGTCATATATTCTTAAACATGAGTGTTGCATATATTTTTTTCAACCCTCGTATCAGATTCAGCAAGACTTTGATAATATCGCGGTTGTTTAAGGGCAATTTAATGTTTCAGTAGGAACTGGTTGCACCATGACTGATGGTTATAAGAGAATCACCAGTCTTCTCTTATCAAATATTATTGAGTCATATGTGAAGCTTTACAAGTAATTGAACAAGATTTTGATTACTGATGCACACTTTCAGGTAAATAGTGATTTTTTTTTTAAAGTAGTGAATATACTTTATTCTTTTCTAGAAAATAAAGTTAAACTCGGTGTATTTGTTTGAAAATAGTACTAGTATGAAATAAGTATAGTATGAAGCAAGTACTAGTATGAAACGAGTGCTAGTATGAAACAAGTACTAGTATGAAACGAGTGCTAGTATGAAACAAGTACTAGTATGAAACGAGTGCTAGTATGAAACAAGTACTAGTATGAAACGAGTGCTAGTATGAAACGAGTGCTAGTATGAAACAAGTACTAGTATGAAGCAAGTACTAGTATGAAACAAGTACTAGTATGAAGCAAGTACTAGTATGAAGCAAGTACTAGTATGAAGCAAGTACTAGTATGAAGCAAGTACTAGTATGAAGCAAGTACTAGTATGAAGCAAGTACTAGTATGAAGCAAGTATTAGTATGAAGCAAGTATTAGTATGAAGCAAGTACTAGTATGAAGCAAGTACTAGTATGAAGCAAGTACTAGTATGAAGCAAGTACTAGTATGAAGCAAGTATTAGTATGAAGCAAGTACTAGTATGAAACAAGTACTAGTGTGAAACAAGAACTAGTATGAAACAAGTACTAGTATGAAGCAAGTACTAGTATGAAGCAAGTACTAGTATGAAGCAAGTACTAGTATGAAACAAGTACTAGTATGAAACAAGTACTAGTATGAAGCGAGTACTAGTATGAAGCGAGTACTAGTATGAAGCAAGTACTAGTATGAAGCGAGTACTAGTATGAAGCGAGTACTAGTATGAAGCAAGTACTAGTATGAAGCAAGTACTAGTACGAAGCAAGTACTAGTACGAAGCAAGTATTAGTACGAACCAAGTATTAGTACGAACCAAGTACTAGTACGAAGCAAGTACTAGTATGAAGCAAGTATTAGTATGAAGCAAGTACTAGTATGAAGCAAGTACTAGTATGAAGCAAGTACTAGTATGAAGCAAGTACTAGTATGAAGCAAGTGTTGGTATGAAGCAAGTTTTGGTATGAAACAAGTACTAGTATGAAGCAAGTACTAGTATGAAAGAAGTACTAGTATGAAGCAAGTACTAGTATGAAGCAAGTACTAGTATGAAGCAAGTACTAGTATGAAACAAGTACTAGTATGAAGCAAGTGTTGGTATGAAGCAAGTGTTGGTATGAAGCAAGTACTAGTATGAAGCAAGTACTAGTATGAAGCAAGTACTAGTATGAAGCAAGTACTAGTATGAAGCAAGTACTAGTATGAAGCATGTACTAGTATGAAACAAGTACTAGTATGAAGCAAGTACTAGTATGAAGCAAGTGTTGGTATGAAGCAAGTGTTGGTATGAAGCAAGTACTAGTATGAAGCAAGTACTAGTATGAAGCAAGTACTAGTATGAAGCAAGTACTAGTATGAAACAAGTACTAGTATGAAGCAAGTGTTGGTATGAAGCAAGTGTTGGTATGAAGCAAGTGTTGGTATGAAGCAAGTACTAGTATGAAGCAAGTACTAGTATGAAGCAAGTACTAGTATGAAGCAAGTACTAGTATGAAGCAAGTACTAGTATGAAGCAAGTACTAGTATGAAGCAAGTACTAGTATGAAGCAAGTATAGTATGAAACAAGTCATAGTATGAAGCAAGTACTAGTATGAAGCAAGTACTAGTATGAAGCAAGTACTAGTATGAAGCAAGTACTAGTATGAAGCAAGTACTAGTATGAAACAAGTACTAGTATGAAACAAGTACTAGTATGAAACAAGTACTAGTATGAAGCAAGTACTAGTATGAAGCAAGTACTAGTATGAAACAAGTACTAGTATGAAGCAAGTAGTTGGTAATGAATTAGTGTTGGTATGAAGCAAGTACTAGTATGAAGCACAAGAATACTAGTATGAAACAAGTGCACTAGTATGAAGCAAGTACTAGTATGAAACAAGTACTAGTATGAAACAAGTACTAGTATGAAGCAAGTACTAGTATGAACAAGTACTAGTATGAAACAAGTGATTAGTATGAAACAAGTACTAGTATGAAGCAAGTACTAGTATGAAGCAAGTACTAGTATAAGCAAGTACTAGTATGAACAAGTACTAGTATGAAACAAGTACTAGTATGAAGCCAAGTACTAGTATGAAGCAAGTACTAGTATGAAGCAATATAGTATGAACAAGTACTAGTATGAAAACAGTAAGCATACTAGTATGAAACAAGTACTAGTATGAAGCAAGTACTAGTATGAAGCAAGTACTAGTATGAAACAAGTACTAGTATGAAGCAAGTGTTGGTATGAAGCAAGTGTTGGTATGAAGCAAGTACTAGTATGAAGCAAGTACTAGTATGAAACAAGTACTAGTATGAAGCAAGTATTAGTATGAAACAAGTACTAGTATGAAACAAGTACTAGTATGAAGCAAGTACTAGTATGAAACAAGTACTAGTATGAAACAAGTACTAGTATGAAGCAAGTACTAGTATGAAGCAAGTACTAGTATGAAGCAAGTACTAGTATGAAACAAGTACTAGTATGAAGCAAGTACTAGTATGAAACAAATACTAGTATGAAGCAAGTACTAGTATGAAACAAATACTAGTATGAAGCAAGTACTAGTATGAAACAAGTACTAGTATGAAGCAAGTACTAGTATGAAACAAGTACTAGTATGAAGCAAGTACTAGTATGAAACAAATACTAGTATGAAGCAAGTACTAGTATGAAGCAAAAGAATACTAGTATGAAACAAGTACTAGTATGAAGCAAAGTCACTAGTATGAAGCAAGATACATTATGTATGAAACAAGTACTAGTATGAATCAAGTACTAGTATGAAGCAAGTACTAGTATGAAGCAAGTACTAATATGAAGCAAGTACTAGTATGAAGCAAGTACTAGTATGAAACAAATACTAGTATGAAGCAAGTACTAGTATGAAGCAAGTACTAGTATGAAACAAGTACTAGTATGAAGCAAGTACTAGTATGAAGCAAGTACTAGTTTGAAGCAAGTACTAGTATGAAGCAAGTACTAGTATGAAGCAAGTACTAGTATGAAACAAGTACTAGTATGAAGCAAGTACTAGTATGAAGCAAGTACTAGTATGAAACAAGTACTAGTATGAAGCAAGTACTAGTATGAAGCAAGTACTAGTTTGAAGCAAGTACTAGTATGAAGCAAGTACTAGTATGAAACAAGTACTAGTATGAAACAAGTACTAGTATGAAGCAAGTACTAGTATGAAACAAGTACTAGTATGAAGTAAGTACTAGTATGTAACATACATAAGCTATCTTACAGTTTAATTTTTATTAATGTGAGAGTGTTTCCTATTTTCCAACATTTCCTTTAAAAAAAAAGTTACTCTTTGACTTTTGTGTTCACATTTTAACTCCTCATCCTTGTTTGTTTTCCCGGAATTTTCCCAGTTTTGTTTGCTGTTATTCTTCATTTGTTCGTGTCATTGTTTACTTGTTGATCACTAAACCTTCCACTTGTTGGTGTCGTTGCGGTGACATGCTGCCAAGGTGAATCTCACCTAAGTTAGTCACCTACCTCTCTCTCTCTCTCTCTCTCTCTCTCTCTCTCTCTCTCTCTCTCTCTCTCTCTCTCTCTCTCTCTCTCTCTCTCCTTTGATGCTGGGCTCAGAGCTACCATCCAAGGAACTGGAGCCACCCTTATACTTATTTGGATCAAACCTGACAACCTCCCATTGCTTAGGCGGTGTATGACCCTTTCGGGTCTAGTTTTGTTGCAAACCTTTGCACTTTCTTTAATTTCTTGACGTGTTTGACCAGGTGTGGATTCCATACTGACGCTGCATACTCTAATATGGGCCTGATGTACACGATGTACAGTGTCGTGAAAGACTCCTTACTTAGATGTCGAAACGCTGTTCTCAGGTTTACCAGGCGCCCGTTTACTGCAGCAGTTATTTGATTGATGTACGCGTCAGATGTGCTCCGTATGATGCTTACCCCAAGATCCTTTTCCTTGAGTGAGTTTTGCAGTCTTTGACCTCTTAGGCTGTACTCCATCTGCGGTCTTCTTTGTCCTTCCCCAAGCTTCATAACTTTACACTTACTGGGGTTAAACTCCAGAAGCCATTTGTCAGACCAGGGTTGCAGCCTGTCCCGATACCCTTGTAGGCTTATCTTATCCTCTTCTGAGTGTATTCTCATTAGTTTCACATCGTCTGCAAACAGGGACACCTCTGACTATCCCTTCTGTCATGTCATTCACATATACAAGAAACAGCACCGGACCTAGGACTGACTCTTGTGGAACCCCACTCGACACATGTACCCACTCTGATACCTCGTCTCGGACAGACACACGTTGTTTCCTTCCTGTCAGGCATTCCCTGATCTATTGCAGTAGTTTCTCTCCTATTCCTGCCTGCTGTGTGTGTGTGTGTGTGAGTGTGTGAGTGTGTGTGTGTGTGTGTGTGTGTGTGTGTGTGTGTGTGTAGTGGTCACACTGCACGTCAATCTTCATTCACAAATACTTTCATCACCTGAAGATTCCTCCCTTTATCCCTTCCCCCACTTCTCCCTCCCCACCCCTCTCCTCATTCCTCTCATCTCCTTCCCCATTCCTTCTCATCTATAACATAAAGGAAACAGCGAAATACAATTAGGCTATTTTTTTTTAGTTTGATATAGATTTGTTTTGTGTCAAAACGTAACATAGCAACCAAATATGACCTGGCTAAAACTCTGTACAATTTATATACCATAATTTACTTAACATATCTAAGAGTTAGCATAAATATATTTCAGTATTTTCTTGGGGAAGAGGTAATTCGAGGCTTCAGATTAAACAGTTTGATGTTCCCAGTCATACATAACGCGCAAAAGTGATACATAAGAGGCACCAATCATACATAACGCGCAAAAGTGATACATAAGAGGCACCAATCATACATAACGCGCAAAAGTGATACATAAGAGGCACCAATCATACATAACGCGCAAAAGTGATACATAAGAGGCACCAATCATACATAACGCGCAAAAGTGATACATAAGAGGCACCAGTCATACATAACGCTCAAAAGTGATACATAAGAGGCACCAATCATACATAATGCTCAAAAGTTATACATAAGAGGCACCAATCATACATAACGCGCAAAAGTGATACATAAGAGGCACCAATCATACATAACGCTCAAAAGGGATACATAAGAGGCACCAGTCATACATAACGCGCAAAAGTGATACATAAGAGGCACCAATCATACATAACGCGCAAAAGTGATACATAAGAGGCACCAGTCATACATAACGCACAAAAGTGATACATAAGAGGCACCAATCATACATAACGCACAAAAGTGATACATAAGAGGCACCAGTCATACATAACGCTCAAAAGTGATACATAAGAGGCACCAATCATACATAACGCACAAAAGTGATACATAAGAGGCACCAATCATACATAACGCTCAAAAGTGATACATAAGAGGCACCAATCATACATAACGCGCAAAAGTGATACATAAGAGGCACCAATCATACATAACGCACAAAAGTGATACATAAGAGGCACCAATCATACATAACGCTCAAAAGTGATACATAAGAGGCACCAATCATACATAACGCTCAAAAGTGATACATAAGAGGCACCAATCATACATAACGCGCAAAAGTGATACATAAGAGGCACCAATCATACATAACGCGCAAAAGTGATACATAAGAGGCACCAGTCATACATAACGCGCAAAAGTGATACATAAGAGGCACCAATCATACATAACGCTCAAAAGTGATACATAAGAAGCACCAATCATACATAACACGGCAACGATTTCAGTCCTGATCATCAATTCAGTTTTCTTAAAGAAAACTGAATTGATGATCAGAAATATTTGAGTGTAATCTAGGATGTAATACTAACAGTCTATGGGCTAGGAAAGATACTGTTACCACCTGAGATAGCAAAATAACCTTTCTGTACAAATTAGTTTATAGGGTTAGTACATGTATACTAAAGGATGATGATATGGATACAAAATGTGGATGTGACCTCAACATTTCATATACCTTATTATTAACCGTAAATTAATTTGCTATTTCCTGTAACCCGTGTTTCTAAATGGTTGAATGATTGGATACTTAAAATATAATGTTCTGTTGTGTTTATGTGTCTATCTGGAGGGTGTTCCGGGGGGTCAGCGCCCCCGCGGCCCAGTCCTTGACCAGGCCTCCCGGTGGATCAGGGCCTGATCAACCAGGCTGTTACTTCTGGCCGCACGTAGTCCAACGTACGAACCGGCTGGTTGGGTGCTGACTTTAGGTATCTGTGGCCAGGTCTCTTCACTCTGGCTTTTCATGTCAGTATCTTCTCCATACAAACTTCTGCCAGAGAGACAACCTTGCTTTAGTCTAAGGAGTGACAGCGTTTTGTAGTCTACTGATCTTGTACTTTCTCCATAGACATGTTGTATTTGACATGTTTCATTATGATGAGTAATGGATCTGCAAGTTCCTTAATATCATTCGCAACAAAAGGGACATAATCCTTGTCTCAGTTTTCTTTCACTCATCTCTCCCTTACTTATTTTTACCCCTTACAGAGATATTTTTTCCTCCCTTTGCTTCCCTCTCCTTCCTTTACTCTTTTTTTCTTCCCTCTTTACCTTTCCTCCTAATTGACTTCCTTATGTTCTCAGATATTCCTTCCCTCCCCAAGACGTGTTTTGCATCCTGATTTTTTTTTCGTCTCTGACTTCTGCCTATTTCTTCCTTCCTTCACTTCACTTTGCCTCCTCATCACCTTCCTTCTCTATCCATTCCTTTTTCATCACCTTAAAGTGTCATGTCATCAACCACTCGTATCAAGTGGCTTTGATGGAGTCCACTTCGTCATCTTCCTCTTCTTCCACTCTCTTCTCTCTCCTCTCGTCTCGTCTTTACCCTCTTCTTCCCTCCTCTTCCCCTCCCTTCGTCTTTTCCTCCTTTCGTCTTCCCTTCCCGTTGGTTATTTTATTTTAATATCATTTATATTCTCCCATATCCTATCTTCTACATTTTTTCTCCCTTCTTCCTCCTATTATTTCCTGCTCTGTTCACCTTCTCTCCACTCTCGTCTTCCACTAGTAACCTGAGCAGTCAGGCTATTGGTGTCATCAGCACACAGTCCAATATAAACACCACAATCCGGCTGACCGGGAACTACCTCTAGGAATCTGTAGAATTCCATCTTGAGGACTGCTGGAGGTCTGTAAATTGCCCTTATATTTGAAGGAACGGTATAGAAAAGTGTTGCATCTAGTGCAGTGCCTGCATCTTTTAATTCCAGTGTTCAAAAATGGAACCAATTCATACGGTATTTTCCAGATATAAATTATGATATACCTCTCTCGTCAACATTCACTGGCTTGGCATATCTTCTATAAACCCAAGTTCTTGTATGTATATTGTACTCTAAGAGCGTTTGTGCTACAAGAGCTTATTAAAGCCTGGTTTATCGCAGTATTTTTAACCTAGAATTATTTTGGCAGCATGCATTGTATTGAGCAGAGAGAAGCTGCAGCCATCTACGAGCCAAAGTTTTCATTTTGTCCTTTGACCTGAAAAAAATCGAGTGTCTGTTGTAAGAATATGTTCAACTTGCGAGCCAGTATTAATATGAATGAATGACAGCTGCTGGACTGATGTCCTTGAGAATAATACAGCCAGAATGAAGCTGCTGATGACTGCCTGTTTTGTAATATATCTTTTTTTTCTAGCTGCCCACGAACATATGCCAAGTGGTGGGCCTTGAGAACACTGGTCATCACTGACGACACGTCGCTGACAATAAGGTCACGACGTCTCGCCGCTGATGAAGGCTCTGCTGAGCAATGACAGGTCCAACCAAGCCACGTTGATATAGTCAGAGATAGCATGGGGCAGGCCATTCAGGAAGGTGGTGCACACTCATTGTTTCAGCAAAGTTGTACTTCATAAAGGGTTTGCAGTTACTGCTGTCAATCACGTACAAAATATACACAGTTTAATATCGTGATATTTTTTTCTGTCTTTCTTAAGGTTTACCTTCTAGTTCTAAGTCACAGAAAGTCAGATTTCATCGTCAGTACGTGTTCAAAAATGCTGAAGCCTGTATTACCAACCTGGTACAAACCAGTGACAGATAGAAAAAATGGGAGGAATATAATAATGAGAAAACTGCATACTCCTTGACGGTAAGAAGGTCTTTTGATTCGATTCCATGGCATGAAAGACAAAAACAGCTGTGTGTGTACATTTGTTATATATATATATATATATATATATATATATATATATATATATATATATATATATATATATATATATATATATATATATATATATATATATATCGCCGATTAGGTAAAACTTGCGATTTTGGCTTAAATAGCAACACTCACCTTGCCATATGAGACAAGGGAAAATTTGTGTATGCAATAATTTCGCCAAAATCATTCTGAACATAACGAAAAATATATTTCATTGTGTTTGCTTTATTATTAAATTAATGTACGTATCTAAATATATTTAGTTGGGTTAGGCTAATTTAAATTGCGCTTGTTGTAATAAGGTTAGGTAGGTTTTCAAAGTTTCTCTGGTACAAAATTATAAATTCTTACATTAACATAAATGAAAATATATCTTTAAACGTATAAGAGAAAATTTTAAAAGGACTTAATTTTAGATGAGTTCTTCATTGACCAGTTTTACCTAATCGGCACGACATATATATATATATATATATATATATATATATATATATATATATATATATATATATATATATATATATATATATGTCGCGCTTAATAGGTAAAACTGGTCAATTAGCAAGAACTCATTTAAAATTAAGTCCTTTCTCAAATTTTCTCTTATACGTTTAAAGATATATTTTTTCAGTAATGTTAATGTAAAAATTTATAATTTTTCACCAAATGAATCCTACAAAACTTACCTAACGTTATTATAACAAACGTAATTTAATTTAGCCTAATCCAACTAAATATATTTTAGATACGTTTAAAATACTTTAATAATAAGCAAACACAATGAAATATATTTTTTTCGTTAGGTTCAGAAAGATTTTTGCGAAATTATTGCATACACAAATTTCGCTTGCCTTATTCAGCAAGAAGGGCGTTGCTATTTAAGCCAAAATCTCAAGTTTTACCTATTCGGCACGAAGAAAACATGTGATATCAGAAAATACAAAATAACCACAATGAAGAAATAGTGAAATAAGCATTTTTGTGATTTCTCACATTAACAAGGAATAATAAAAATAATAGGACAACAGAAGACTTATAAAGGTGAAATATGATCTCACATGGGACCCAGCTTACTGAGAGTTGGACTGTAGTCAAGAGTTTAATGTCACATGTAAAAAAATTTAAGAGGGACATATCAGGCATATGTGAAAAAGAACACTTGTGTACAGAACACGACTGTACACAGGAGTCCAGTTTGCCGGTATCATTATACCATTTACAGCCATGTCAGGCATAGTTTGAAACCCTCACAAATTCTATTCATTATAAATTAATCAAGTTTATACAACCCAGAACTTATATTGATATTGCAGTCACTTCTATTTTTATGAAGCTTGATTCAGTTATATTTCGCTTAACCATGGACATGCTTGATACAGCCTCTTCGGCCTTTTCAAAATCAATTGGGTTGTTAAAATTTCTCACGTGACTAAACAGTGCAGTAGACTTGTCCGGTTCTAATGCTATATTTGTGTTGTTGTAATCTTAGTGCAAAACTTTGTCAAGTTCGACCATAATAAACTTATTGCATTTCTTACAGGAATTTTTTTTTTTGAGAGCCTTTTTTTTGGGGGGTAATTAATAACAATGATATTTTTAACATTCAAAATATTTTTAAAGGCATTAGAGAAATAATCTGAGTTTCTAATTGTGTACTTATTATTAGTGTAAAATCAAAATTTATATAAAATCAGCATTTAAATAATATCAACAGATCCTTTATTGTAATGTAAGTTTTTTTTTTTTAGGTTTTAATGTTTTCTTTATCAGAAAACATGTCATTGAAGATCCTGGCGTGTTTAAATTTACGAAGGTAAGGTGAAGGACAAAGTGATGTGAGGAGTGGGATGTGGGTGGGGCAGAGAAGGAAATCGATAAATCAGTCGATACATAATGGTCGCTTGCTCGGTAATTATCGCCATGTTGACAGGTGCGACGAATGGCAAACTTCCTGGGCATTCAGAGACCCACAATGCACCGGTTTGTTTACCCTTGTGACGTCACGGTGGAAGCCAGGTGAATGGCCGCCTGATAGGAGTGGGAGGAGTCCTCTTGTGTCCTTATAATAGCCTTGGCAAATCCCCAACCCCAACATCCACCCCAAAAAATAAATGTTCCGTTAACATGTCAAAAATTAGGGTTGGTTGGGATTTTTTATTTATTGGTTTAATTGCAATCAAACATATGTTTAATACAATTACTACACACACACACACACACACACACACACACACACACACACACACACACACACACACACACACACACACACACACACACACACACACACATAGAGAGAGAGTAGCTATGAGAAAGCCAAAGAGGCCAGGAAGCATTAATTCCTTTACAGGAAATTGTATATGCAGAGGTCAACTCTTCCAATACAATAACATTCAAAACTTATATAACAAACTAAACCATGACCTAAACTGAAGATGGGACTCGAGAAGCACAGCTCTATTTATCATCCTTCAAGGGATGGACGTGTGCCTTTATGCAAGGAATTTGAGCTTCCTTCTCCCTCCTTGACTCGTATCCGTGTACCTCCCATTTCCTAGGTGATGTATGATCCTTACGGGATTAGCGCTTCCCATGACTATAATAATGTGTAATATAGAAAAACTTGATCTTTTTATTACTTTAAGCATTGTGATATAATTAAAAAGAAATACTTATGCAACAGTGATACAGTGGGACACTGGTACAGTGGGACACTGATGCAGTGGGACACTGATGCAGTGGGATATTGTATTGCGGGACACTGATAAAATTATCACACAGAGAAGAAACATAGCAAATAATTCAAATATAACGATAGTGCCAGCAACAACACAAAGAGTGAAAATGCCAGCATCAAACATCGTGAAAATGTCAAGTAACACAAAGATGGCGAGAGTGCCACCAACACAAAGGTAACGAGTGACAACGACACAGTATTTCTTAATTTTCAATTTCTTCCACCTATCACTATACCCATAGTGTCTCCATCATGTTTGACCCCGACTGTGGGCAGCAGTCCCACGGGTAATAATAATGGTAGTTACCGACAGAATGCAACGGCTTGGCAAAACTCCTGGAGAGCGAAACATTGCCACAATAAAATGTTTAATTAGTTGCATCTGTGTCCATTTATGTAACAGTCTCACGGGTACGCAACAGGGAAGGGCAGAAGAGGGATAGGTGGATTGTACTTTCCTAGGCTGCAGGAAGGGGTTGAACACTACCACACCGAAGGTTAATCCATAAATTGAAGAAAGAGGTGAATTACTAAAATGGATTAAAGAATACGTTGAGGAAACAGTGATGGTTAGGGAAAGTGACGAAAGGAATGAAACAAAGATGAACACTGGGACTGGGACACTTCCTTATATATGGAAATTAGATAGCAGAGATATGTTTGTGGTTAATGAAAGAAATGCTAAGTCGTACATAAATGGAAGTAGATAAGGATGAACTTCTGTTAGACCTGGACAGACTATAGGAGTGGTTACAAAAATAGTTATTACTGAAATTTAACTCTAGCAAGTGTAAAATTTAGAATATAGGGAAAAGGAAGAGATGATCAGACACTGATTGCAATCCTGGGCGAGAAAGGCTGGCAGCCACAAAAAAAGGCAAAGTATTTAAGAGTATGCATAACACTGAGCATATCACCAGAGGTGCACAACAGGCTACTCTAGCGACATGTGACTGACGAAGCTAAAAAAAAAAATCTAAGGAGTCTCAGTGATGTAAAGTTAGTGTGGATGCGTTTCATATTAGTATCGCAGGAAATAAGAGAGTTGACAAATTATGGAATTGGGATCACAGAAAGAAAATATAACTACAGGTAGAACATTTTTTTGTAGTAAATTACAAAGAAAATAAAAAGATGATTTTACTGAGAGAAATTTGTTAGTAATAGGTGAATGTGTAGAGCATTACAACAGAGCTGAACTAGAAGAAAATTTCTTTAAGAAAAGTGGAAATAAAAGAGTATAGAATGTGGTGGCCATGACTCGTTCAGATTACCTGCACATGTAGAGGTTAGTGTAGCAAATTCAAGAGAGGAAATACAGTGTAAAATGTGGAGAGAAAGATAAACACTCTCTGAAACTATATGTTAGAATGCAGCAAATTAAAGAACTATAGAATGATTACCACAAACATGTTCACATAAGATCAGCACATTATAGGTAAGGCTGGTAATTTTATTTGGGTTCATATGTAGTCCATAGTTCACTGACAGGAGTTGTGCTTCCCATTAAACTCACCCTCGGGGGCAGAAATCTAAAACAAACAGAATAATTTAGAACCTTAATGGCATTGTATGTTAGGACAGTGGTAGTATACAACATGAAGGTGCAGCTCACACTTGGTCAAACATGTTCAAAAGAAAGTTTAGTGGTTTGCGCGGAGAGTAGTTCATGAGAAGTTGACACGCCAGAGACTACAGAAACTGGAAAGACCGGAGTACCAGAGGTGACATTTTATATATAATAGACACAAACGGAAGTTACAGGAAACTATATTTAGACAACGTTTCACCCGTACAAACGTTTGTTGTAGTGGCGAAACGTTGTCTAAATAAAGTTTATTATAACTGCAATTTGTACTTTTATTACAAATTGTCGGTATAGATATTCCATTGTTAATTTACAGAGGCGACATGATCACGACGTACATGATACGCAAGGTGTTGACAGCGCATACGGACAGACTATTTAAAAAAAAATGTATGATAGAGACGTCAGAACTTTTTATTAATTTCAATGTAATTGGGAAGTGCAATGGTATGGAAGAGAAAGTCGTGGAGCTATTCAAATACAGCAGCAATAAGACACAAAGGACAGATATTAAAGTTAAAAAGAAAAGGCCGGTGACCAGTGAAAAATAACATGATGTTCAGTGGTGACAAATTCCAGAGATATGGAAAGATCGAAGAACTTACAAAGAGCACGAGATACCAAACGCAGAACCATCTCGTAGAACGAAAGGATCATGAAAAGACTTGGTTGTAATAAAGTTAGAGAGCCTCACTTAGAAAGCACGAATGCCAGACAACTGATACAGTGGACGAAGACAATTTTCGAAACGAGAAATAGCTTGTGTTCATCTGTCTACCGTATTGTTCTGAGCTCCGTTCAAGGCAGGAGAGATATCAGAGCCAATAAAGTATTTGAATTTCTGGGAATACCTCGAAGTACTTAGCATGTAGTCTCGGGAGTGAAGAAGAGAGAGAGATACCTGATAATATAGTCATGGAAGATATTTTAGGGCTTTGTCCTAAATCTACACACTACCATAAAACTGTGCTGGAATGAGAGACGTAGTAGAAAACAAAATAGACGTGGAAAAAAAGCAGGGGCACCATGGGCGCAAAAATAAAGAACACTGTGTCAACATCCGTGGTTCACGACAATTCAACATGCGACCAGCAGATATCAGAGATATTGTTGAAACAAGTGCAGAAATTTTCAAGAGGACACCGAGCCCGTACCTCCGCCAAGTGCCAGGTTGTGATGGCTATATGGGCCAGCGGGCCTCTTACAGCAAGTCTAGTTAAACAGGCAATCAACAGTAAAGCCTGGCCCCAGGCCGGGCTGCAAGAGTAGAGGGACCCTTGAAGCCGGTTAGTGGTCACAGGGGGGTTAGAAATATGCAAAATCAGACAAAAGATGGTGGCAGGAGCTGCAACTTGACCCTCACAACCACTTGGGACAGGAGGCTAATACTAGGGTAAGCCGCTTCACCCCACTGTCTTCCCCACTATGGGCAGGAAACCCACACTAGTGGGGGCAGAAGATTCACACTAAGGAGAGGGATGAAGGAGGCGCACACATTAAGGACAGCGGCCAAGCTGCTTCATACATATTGATGGCTCCTGGTATGCACAAGAGCACACGGCTTCTGGTATGCACAAGAGCATACGGCTTCTGGTATGCACAAGAGCACACGGCTTCTGGTATGCACAAGAACACACGGCTTCTGGTATGCACAAGAGCACAACACGATAGATATCAATAAGAGAAGGTGAGCGGGAGAGTCTGGTAGCATTATACGCCAAGTATCTGGCTAAATATAGGTTTAAGCCGCACTTACACACATGCCTCGAATATTTTAAATTTATAATGACTGGAAAGGGAAATGCAGTGTAAATTTAGAAACATATAACGAAGTCTGGTCATTTACATAAAAGAAATATACATGCTGGAGGGAAATTCTTTTATAATGAGTAGGCTCCTGTGTGTTTTGTATGACGTGTTATTGAGAAGAAAAACATTGAGTGGGGGCTAGAGTGTTTTTTTATGATATTGGTGGGGTGTTCAGTGGTCCCGAGTGAACAAAGCAGTGAACAAGAGAATAAAAGACAATACTGCACGGAGCAGATCGTGGCTAGAATTTCTTCAAGCTGCTTGAGATGCATATCCTAAGACAGGAACATTGAATCTTTTATTAAATTGGATAAAAACCTGGTTCTGGTAAGCCAGAGGATGCTTAACCACGTGTATCTGCCTCTGGTAAGCCAGAGGATGCTTAACCACGTGTATCTGCCTCTGGTAAGCCAGAGGATGCTTAACCACGTGTATCTGCCTCTGGTAAGCCAGAGGATGGTTAAGCTCAGACATGTAACTCCCTTAAACCACCAGTTCTGCAGTCAATGAATGCCTGAATTATCTGACGAAGACCCGTGTCAGAGGCGCTTTCCTGTTTCCTGACTGACAAAACATCCCTCGTAATGCTCAGACCACTGGATGTGTATGAAAGAATACTGGTGAGTGTGTCTACTCTTTTTTATAGTCATTCTGTCAGACGTTCCACATTGACGTGTCGTCATTAAAGGAACAGTATAATAACTGTGTGATATAGCAAGGTATCTTGTTGATGAAAATAAGATACCAAACATATCAAGAAAGTATCCTAAATTTGCCTGCAGCAGATAAAGACATTTGTAGATATAAATTCAGATGTACTCCTGTTAGCCATTTTGGGGCCTAGTTTCTCGGTCTTTTGTATGTATCCAAGTGCTCCTGCGCTACCGTCCTCAGGGTACATATTGGGTGTACAACAAACTAGCAGCTTCGGCGGCAAATTACACTTGTTTCTAGACCTTCTGAGCCTGATCATTGCAGGACTTTAAGTAGTAGATTTTCACGTCTTCGTTTATGTTTTATTATGGCTACGAGCTATGGTTATTATAGTTTTATAATTAAGTTTTTGTTCATGATCAAGGGTAATTAACGTAAAATGAGGTATGCTTCTAGAAATAGTCTTCATCCATTATACCCGGGTACGCTGTGCTCGGCGAGGACAAATATTAAAATCTAATAGTTCTAATCTAAATTTATTATTAATATTGAGAAACATGTTAAGTAACAGTCATTGAAGTGAAAGTGAGGCTTACCACACCTGTTTCACGACCCACACCCGTGAATACCTCAAGGGGTGGTGCTAGTACCAAAATAATCTTGTATCGTATATATGTGATGAATATATGAGCCAGCGGAGTACCAGCAGCAACAGCCTGGTTGATCAGGGAAGCACCAGGCAAGCCTGGCCCTGGACCCGGCTCCGGCAGTGAGAAAACTCTCGAAACCCATCAAGGTAATATGAAGCGTATAGGCAGTGCTATGAGGTAAACCTCATTAGGCCTGCAGTAGTTATGGCACTGGCCTGATAGTTTAGGACTAGTTTACCATGGGTTCAGACATCATCCATGGGTTGTTTACAATCATGTCATTACGATTTCTCGAGTCACGTAGTATATGAAAGAGCACCTTTATTGAAACGACGTTTCGCCCATTGTGGGCACATTCAAGTTACATGAGTACCTTGTTTCTGCATATGTATCTGTTTACTAAAGCAAAACCTTGCGATAATGCACATTCTTTTCTTCTATGCCTTCTCCTTCATTATCATCACCTTTTATTATTATTATTATTATTATTATTATTATTATTATTATTATTATTATTATTATTATTATTATTATTATATTTACATAAAAAGCTAAGCTTGTTTGTACTTTGTGTTGTCTGAATATTTTCAACGCTTCCTAGACTGACTAATTGGCAACATATTTTCTGGCCATTCTCGAGAAAGCTATGTGGTGTTGTCAGCTTCTTTTGAATCGTAAATGTGGGTCTATATTGGACCTGGGGCCCACCTCGCCGCTCTTTTAGCCACCTGGGATGCAGAAAAATTCGCGCGACGGCTTAAAAGACACTTGTCTATCTCGGGTAGAGGAATGAGTACCACTGGCACCGTCTCCTGGTGCCACTCTCCTACCCTAATTCGCGGCTGTCCACCAAAACGAGGTCCAAGGAGGTTCAGCACTACAATTTCCAGTTTCATCATAGGAGTGGGAGCGAATGGCTTTGCTTACGTATGATTGTATTATGCAAATTAACTAGAAGGTCACTGGATGCATAAACTATTTTCACCCTCTCGTTGAAATAGCACACATCGCCTGTTGCGGCTGTAATGCTGCCCACACAATAAGTAATTGTTGCGTTTGTTTTCTTGTTCTTGTGGAGGACAATGGGGCAGGGTCCCAGCTCTCAGGAGGAAGTCGAGTATAACCCTGAAGGACAAGTAGGGCTTGTGCTGCTCTCACGGACGCCAAGAACAACCCTGGGGTACAGGGAGCACCTGTGTTGCTCTGGAGGACAAGCAACATTTACGCTGCTCTCAGGGTCGTCGAGGACAATCCTAAAAGACAAACAACACTTGTGCTGCTCACGAGAGCGTCGAGGACAACCCTGTGTTACCCTGGAAGGGTAACTTTAAGATATATAGTGTAACAAGGTGACACGTGATCACACGAGGTAGGCAAATAACCCCCACATGGGAGAGAGACAAGCTTATGACAGCGTCGTCATAAGCTTTTCTCTCTCCCATGTGCAGGTTATTTGCGTATAGTTCAGTCACAGTATCGTGCCTTTTTGTTCTTTACAAAAAAGGTGTTCACAAAAGAGGGCATTTCTATGCATATCTGAAGGATACAAGGGAGAGGGAGGGGGGTGACAAAGGAGTGATGGTGAGGTGTTGTGTGGTGATGAAGAGGGGGAGGGGATGCGTAGTGGGTTAGGTTGGGGAGAAGGTGATCTAATGAATTTACTTGTTGCTGTTGCAGGTTCTAAATATCATCGCCCCCGCGCCCCCATCCAAGACCAGACTGCCTGGGCGACAGCTTGATCAGTCAGGCTGTGGTGCTAGCGATACAGTAAGCGTAGACATCACAACCTGGTTGATCAGGACTGGTGGAACACAAAGTTTTTTCCCCTGAAGACTGGCTTCTAATACTAACTAATTCCCGTTTATATTTGAAGTGAAGGCGTTGAAAAGTATCGGACCATTTATGTATATTGATATGTGTTCGAGCACTCCTTCGTCAGGGTGACTTTGTTGAAAAGATGTTTGTACCAAGGACTTGGAGCCACCCTCTTTTTTCCTTGAATCAAAACTGATGACCTCCCATTCCATGCGCTGTATGAATCTCTTCATCCCGCCCCGTAGGAGTTTAGTGTTTCTCCAGGAAATAAAGTAATAATGATATTTGTTCACTTATTGCTCTGCTACTTTCCACTGAGGGGATTTGGTACTAATCTTCCCTTTGGTTTATTTGGTACTAATCTTCCCTTTGGTTTATTAGGTACTAATCTTCCCTTTGGTTTCTATATATAGATTATGAAAAGTCTTTCTTGCTGTGCACTCTATTGAGAAAAGTTTGAGGGGTTTGAAACATTCCCAGTAATTTAGATATTTAGCTGAATTTTAATGACAAGGGCTGTGAAAGATCTTTGAATTCGCCGACAAAGTAATTCCATTTGTCTAAAATAGGAAAGTACCCGATGAGTATCATTAGCGAAGAATATCATTAGCATTTCCTACTTTTGATGGAGGTTCTTATCCACTCCATCATTTTCAGGGTTTTCCCCGGGTACCTTACATTTTTCTTCGGCTTTATCGAGTAGTTTGATTGCGTTATGTACGCTATTGCTGTTTACTATTTTTTTTTTTTTGCATAGCGAAAACATCATATTGTTTTCAGTGGCCGACTAGAATACTCGGTTTCTAAGGCTTCAAAATGTCGTATGTCCTCCATGGATGTCACTCTCATATACATATTTTTATATTGTCTGTGAAGGGTGTTACAGTTCTATAATTTGTATACTAATGTAGATCATATAAGATAATAAGGAGGGTAACTGGGGCGGGTACTGTGCCTTGAGGAATATTGCTAAGAAGTCCTTTGATTGTTACGCTTTGGGTAACATTTATTATGAAAGGGAAAATACATCTGCCCACTTCTTTATTTAGTAATTTTAGTAACTTTACCATGATCTAACTTGCTGAATGCTCTCGCAAAGTGTTTGTACATTAGTGTACATTTTGCTTGTCTTCCAGGGCGTCCTCTTCATGTTGTTGTGGTTTATATGGGCTGTAGGTCTGCATTTTTTTGTGTGATTTGTTTTATTGCCCCCTTTGTGGAATGGGGCTATATCATGTTTTTAACATTATTGGTACATTTATGGGCAAGCGCCGAACCGTAGGGAACCATACAACTAGTGATAAGATGATACCAATTTTTTTGCCTCTATCGATACACAATTTTAAATCCATACCGATGATATCAAAATTAACCGATACCGATACTTAGGCTTACCCCTACATACAGTACCTGGAAAAATGCAAGGTCGTCAATTTTGATCAGAGGAAGAGGTAGAAAGCTCCAATTCCTCTGATCAGAATTCCTTCAGCATCAGCGGATTGTTTTTCAAGAGCTTGTGGGATAACGCCTGTGTCTAGACATTGTATTTAAAATACAATTTGGGAATAACTTTAGGAGGGTCAGTGGAGGGATTGTTAGGATGAGGGACGGGTAGAGGGACCTGCTGGGGTAGTTGGGTTTTGGAGGGGTGGTGTATGCGTGTGTGTGTGTGTGCGCTCACCTAGTTGTGGTTGCAGGGGTCGATTCACAGCTCCTGGCCCCGCCTCTTCACTGGTCGCTACTAGGTCACTCTTCCTGCTCCATGAGATTTATTATACTTCTTCTGTGTGTGTGTTGGAGGGGTGGTGTGTGTGTGTGTGTGTGTTGGAGGGGTGGTGCGTGTGTGTGTGTGTGTGTTGGATGGTTTGGTGCGTGTGTGTTTTTGGAGGGTGGTGTGTGTGTTGGAGGGGTGGTGTGTGTGTTGGAGGGGTGGTGTGTGTGTTGGAGGGGTGGTGTGTGTGTTGGAGGCGTGGTGTGTGTGTTGACGGAGTGGTGTGTTGGAGGGGTGTGTGTGTGTTGAAGGGGTGGTGTGTTGAAAGGGTGGTGTGTGTGTGTGTGTGTGTGTGTGTTGGAGGGGTGGTGTGTTGGAGAAGTGTATGATTACCTATTTGCAGTTACAGGAGCAGAGCTTTGCTTATCTTCAGTTTCATTAACATATAACCTTCCCTGAGGATATGACTTAAAACAGTAGAATAACACTCAGGTACCTGTTTACTGCTAGGTGAAGAGAAGTAGGTGGTGTAAAGAGACCAATACCCAGGTAGCTATTTACTGCTAAGTAAAAAGAGGCATGAGGTTTAAGGAGAGAACACTTGGGTACCTACTTACTTCTTACTGCTTGAAGAACAAATGCAGGAGGTGAAAGGAGACTTAATCATATATTTCACCCTATCCGGAAATCTAATCCGGGACCTTTCGGCTGCGCGAAATGGAGCTTGAAGATAATAAAAAAAGGTCACATGGGCTCTTAACTGTTATATGTATAGAAGTAGATAAGCCTTTCTTCCTTCAATAATTGAGGGTTCAGAAAAGTTTAGAACTCACGAAGACTTAGAGTTGTCAGGTAGCCAGCCAGCAACTTACACAGCATCTCGTATCCGAATTGTGGACCTCGAATGTTGACTGCCTTTCCAGATCTTGCCAGTAAATTAAAAAGCAGGGGTGCCATAAGCACAATAAGAGAACATAGTGTCAAAATCCGCGGGCCAGACTATTCAACACTACCGGATATCAGCAACACTGCCGGAACACGTGTAGAAGTTTTCACGAGTCCACTCTACAAATATCTCCGTCAAGTGCCAGAGTAGCCAAGCCGTGGTGGATATGTCGGCCAGGGGGCCGCCAGCAGCAACAGGTCGACTGATCAAGCAAGTGCCAAACTTGCTTGGCCCAGGGTAGGGCAAAGGGAGTAGGAAAAGTCGAGAAATCCGTAAAAGGTGTATTGAAGGTTAATGTACCCAGGTTTCGATAGGGTTATTAAACACTTCCTCGGGTATCTTTTAACTCCAATGAATTGTTTTAGTAGTGTACAGATCAGGGATCGAACCATAATGTATATTCCATGTATATCTTCACCAGGTGCCAGATCAACCAGGCTGTGATGGATATGTGGGGCAGCGGGCCTCCAGCAGCAACAGCCTGGTTGACCAGGCAAGCACCAGACGAGCCTGGCCCATGGCCGGGCTCAGAGAGTAGATAAACTCTCGAAACTCTTCAAAGGTATATCAAAGGTATAGACTGTGAGATCACTCTCTTGTCTCGATGCCACAGAGTACATTTAAAGTACATATTAGTTATTTCCAGTAGTTAAATGTTTATCTAATTCTGTTATGGATATAAATGATACCTGTATATTTTCCAGCTCTACTGTCTCACCCGAATTAAGAGATGTGATTGCTGAAGAGCATTTTGAGAGAGAGGAGAGAGGGAGAGACAGAGAGAGAGAGCAGGCACAAGCATTTTGAAAAATACTATAATAGAAAAGTACCTTTGTTGTTTCGTAAGTTGTCCTAGTCCACCCTGTGATTTTTCTGGCCTTGGCAACGTTCTGTTTTCTAAACAATATTTTGCTGTAAGGAGGAGAAAGAATGAAGGTACTAAGACAGTACCTTTCTTTGAGAAGGACAAGGAAGGAAGGTACCAAGACAGTGCCTTTCTTTGAGAAGGACAGGGAAGAAAAGTATCAGGACAGTGCCTGTCTTTGAGGAGGACAAGGAAGAAAGGTACCAGGACAGTTCCTTTGAGAAGGACAAGGAAGGAAGGAACCAAGAAAGTGCCTTTCTTTGAGGAGGCCAAAGAATGAAGGTACCAGAACAGTGCCTGTCTTTGAGGAGGACAAGGAAGGAAAGGAGTTACCAGGACAGTGTCTTTCTCTGAGGAGGACAAAGAATTAAGTTGTTAATATTTTCCATAATATTTCCCCATCTGACTCTGTGAGTCGCTAAAGACTTGGAAAAAAATACCTACCAATTTCGTGTTTTAACGTCAAATTGAATAAGTTTACTTTTAGTACAGACATACTCGTAGCAGTGTAGAGAGAGCAGCGCCTTGTATAGTGCAGGGAGACACGTGTACCATGATGATGCAGTCTGCCCTGTACAGCTGTAGTGTGACTCATACACAGGTGTGACGTCTGCGTTCGAGAGAGAGAGAGAGAGAGAGAGAGAGAGAGAGAGAGAGAGAGAGGAGAGAGAGAGAAGAAGGAGAAGAGAGAAGGGGAGAAGTAGAGCTAAGAGTAGGGATGGAGAGGTAGAGAGCGGAGGTTAAGAGTAGAGAGAGAAGGTGGTGAGGGGGTGGGGGAGCGAGAGTAGATGAGAGAGGGAGGATGAAGAATAGATATGAAGAGAGAGGGGTAGAACCTGTGAGGATGAAGTCAACAATGTAAAATTACAATGGTCTTCACATACTTTTAATAAATAAAAGGCATCAGTTAATATCTTTTTTAAAATCACTTGTTTATTTACGAATATTTATGTGTACAGCATTTTGGTTTATTTACCCATGATTTGTCTTAGTGTGTTGAGTGTGTGACACGTAGCACTGTGTGTGTACTCACCTAGTTGTGGTTGCAAGGGTCGATTCACAGTTCCTGGCCCCTTTTCTTCACTGGCCGCTACTAGGTCACTCTTCCTGCTCCATGAGCTTTATCATACCTCTTCTTAAAGCTAAGTATGGATCCTGCCTTCACTACATAACTTCCCAGACTATTCCACTTCTTGACAACTCTGTGACTGAAGAAATACTTCCTAACTTCCCTGTGATTCATCTGAGTTTTCAACTTCCAGCTGTGAACCCTTGTTGCTATATGTGTGTGTGTGTGTGTGTGTGTGTGTGTGTGTGTGTGTGTCTGTCTGTCTGTCTGTCTGTCTGTCTGTGTTTGTGTGTGTAGTCACTGATTTGTATTTGCTGGGGTCGAAACTTAGTCCTGGTTGCACCTTCTAAGCCACTTTGATCGGCATCACTAACTTCTGGCTTCTTGGGGCTTATCATAGCTATTCTTGAAGGTACGTATTGAGTTTACCTCCACCACTGCCTCATCCAAGTCATTCTACTTTTGAACCACTGCGAGACTAAAAAAAATATTTCCTTATATTTCTGTGGTTCAACTGAGTCGTCAGCTTCCACCTGTGTCCCTCTTATGTTGGTCCTCTGAATTCAAACACGCTCTTCCTATTACCACTATCAATTCTTTTTTAAGATTTTGAATGTAGAATCGTGTCTCCTTATGTCCTTCTCTCCTCTAAGGTCCTCAGATTCAGTTCTCCTTCTCTCCTCATTGTGCATTCCTCTAATTTCTGGTACTAGGGTGGTTGCTAACCTTTGGAACTTTTCTAGTTTCTTGCTTGACGAGGTGTGCGCTCCACGCTGGGGTCGCATACTCAATGATTGGCGTAACATGTCGTGTATAAGGTTCTGAACGATTCTTTATTAAAGTTTCTGAATGCTATTCTGAGGTTTGCTAACTTTGCATATGCCGCTGCCTAACGTTATCCGGTTTATGTGCAATTCTGGTGGTATGCTGGGTGTTATATTCAGACAGCTATGTTTTAAGTGGTCGTGTGAATCTAATATGTAAACAGTTTTAAAGTATTAACAGGGAAATAAGTGATTAGATTCCTTATAGAAACACTTGAGAGGTACGTAGGTGAGGTGAAGATGAAACATTACACTGGTAGGTGAAAAAGACGCGAGACAACTCAAGAGTTGATGATTACAACGTTTTACTCACCCACCAAAATATTCACCATTACAAGTGCAGAAGCTGGTGGAGTGATTTTAAATCAAATCTAATGATAAATTTCACGGTTAGCAACGAATAAAGCTGCCCAAGAGGAAAGACAATGATTTTTCATACAATATATCGCAAACAAGAAACGCTCACATAATACTCAAGAAAAAAGATGTAGGGTGAAGGTCGCAGCTTAAGGTCAGTGCTTGCTAAGCGCAGTGTTTATCGTGGGATCCAACCATTTTTACTGAAGATATTTAGTATTCGTTTTTCTGTTTTTAGGAAACTGTTTTGTTAGGCGTTTGTATTATTGCAGATAAAAGTAGAAAAAGGGGAATACATAGCAAAGAAGCTTTTATTTATATTGGGTTTTATCAAGTACTTTGTGAAGTACCCCCAGTTTCACAGCTGTGTAAAAAATGTAAGGGTCATTGCTATTAAGTGTCTTGTTACAATCTTTTGTCATCTTACGTCCACTACTGCAGAGCAACACCCGCAGCAGCAACAGCAGAAGCAGGAGGAGAAGCAGGAAGAGCAGGAGCAGCAGCAGCACCATCAACAGCACCACCACCACCACCAGCACTAGCAGGAGGAGGAGGAGGAGGATGCAATAGGACGGGTAAATCCAGCACCAGCACCAGCAGGAGGAGGAGGAGGAGGATGCAATAGGACGGCTAAATCCAGCACCAGCAGGAGGAGGAGGAGGAGGATGCAATAGGACGGCTAAATCCAGCACCAGCACCAGCAGGAGGAGGAGGAGGATGCAATAGGACGGGTAAATCCAGCACCAGCACCAGCAGGAGGAGGAGGAGGAGGATGCAATAGGACGGCTAAATGCAGCACCAGCACCAGCAGGAGGAGGAGGAGGATGCAATAGGACGGCTAAATCCAGCACCAGCACCAGCAGGAGGAGGAGGAGGAGGATGCAATAGGACGGCTAAATCCAACACCAGCACCAGCAGGAGGAGGAGGAGGAGGATGCAATAGGACGGGTAAATCCAGCACCAGCACCAGCAGGAGGAGGAGGAGGAGGATGCAATAGGACGGCTAAATGCAGCACCAGCACCAGCAGGAGGAGGAGGAGGATGCAATAGGACGGCTAAATCCAGCACCAGCAGGAGGAGGAGGAGGAGGATGCAATAGGACGGCTAAATCCAGCACCAGCACCAGCAGGAGGAGGAGGAGGAGGAGGATGCAATAGGACGGGTAAATCCAGCACCAGCACCAGCAGGAGGAGGAGGAGGAGGATGCAATAGGACGGCTAAATCCAGCACCAGCAGGAGGAGGAGGATGCAATAGGACGGCTAAATCCAGCACCAGCAGGAGGAGGAGGATGCAATAGGACGGCTAAATGCAGCACCAGCACCAGCAGGAGGAGGAGGAGGATGCAATAGGACGGCTAAATCCAGCACCAGCACCAGCAGGAGGAGGAGGATGCAATAGGACGGCTAAATGCAGCACCAGCACCAGCAGGAGGAGGAGGAGGAGGATGCAATAGGACGGCTAAATCACAGTATCGTTACTCGTGACGAGAAATGTTTGTTTAAGAGCATCTTGTGTGTGTTCGTTAGTTACCATTTTGTCCTAGGCACATGTCGATTTGACACTAGGCCTGTTGTATGTATGTGTGTGTGTGTGTGTGTGTGTAAGGAAACACTTCGAAATGTTTCCGCCCCGTCGGGAATAGAACCCGGGCCCTCCGTGCGTGAAGCGAGAGCTTTACCACTAGGCCACCGGGGCGTGTGTGTGTGTGTGTGTGCTCACCTATATGTACTCACCTATATGTGGTTGCAGGGGTAGATTCATAGCTCCTGGCCCCCCTCTTCACTGGTTGATACTAAGTCACTCTCTCCCTGCTCCATGAGCTTTATCATACCGCTTCTTAAAGCTATGTATGGAATTTACCTCCACTACTTCACTCTCCAGATTATTCCAGTTCCTGACAACTCTAAGGCTAAAGAAATACTTCCTAGCATCCCTATGACTTACCTGGGCTTTCAACTTCCAATTGTGGCCCCTTGTTCCTGTATCCCATCTCTGAAACATTCAAACCCTGTCCACTTTGTCAATTTCTCTCAGTATTTTATACGAAGTTATCATGTGTCCCCTATCCTTCCTATCCTCTAGTGTCATCAGGTTGAGTTCCTTTAATCTCTCCTAGTGAGACATACCCTTCAATTCCGGGACTAATCTTGTTGCAAACTTTTGCACTTTCTCCAATTTCTTGACGTGTTTGACTAAGTGTGGGTTCCATACTGGTGCTGCATACTCCAGTATGGGCCTGACGTACACGGTGTACAATGTCGTGAATGATTCTTTACTCAGATGTCGAAATGCTATTCTCAGGTTTACCAAGCGTCCATATGCTGCAGCAGTTATTTGATTGATGTGTGCCTCAGGGGACATGTTCGGTATAATGCTTACCCCAAGATATTTTGTTTAAGTGACGTTTGCAGCCTTTGATCCCCTAACCTGTACTCCGTCTGTGGTCTTCTTTATCCTTCCCCAGTCTTCTTGACTTTGCACTTACTGGAGCCATTTGTAGGACCAGACTTGTAGTCTGTCCAGATCCCCTTGTAAGTTTAGCTGATCCTCGCCTGCTTGTATTCTCCTCATCAGTTTCACATCATCAACGAACAGCGACACTTCTGAATCTATTCCTTCCACCATGTCATTCACGTATACAAGAAACAGCACCGGACCTAGGACAGACCCTTGTGGAACCCCACTCGACACATGCGCCCACTCTTGACACTTCATCACGTACCAGCACTCGTTGTTTTCTTCCTGTCAGGTATTCCCTGATCCATTGCAGTACTTTTCCTACTATTCCTGCCTGCTCCTCTAATTTTTGTACCAGTCTCTTGTGTGGTACTGTCAAAAGCCTTCTTGCAGTCCAAAAAGATGCAGTCTACCCATCCCTCTCTCTCTCTCCTCTCTTACTTCTGTTACCTTATCGTAGAACTCAAGTAAATTTGTGACAAGATTTCCCATCTCTGAAGCCATGCTGATTGTCATGTCATGTATGAGCCCAATCCTTTCACTGTGCTCCACCACTCTTCTTCTGATCATCTTTTCCATGACTTTACATACTATACAAGTCAGTAATACTGATCTGTAGTTTAACGCTTCTTGTCTGTCTCCTTTCTTAAAAATTGGAACTACATTTGCTGTCTTCCACGCCTCAGGCAATTGCCCAGTTTCGATAGATTTATTGAAGATTGCTGCTAGAGGCTCACATAGTTTCTCTGCTTCCTCTCTCAGGATCCATGGAGATATGTTATCTGGGCCCACCGCCTTAGAGGTATCTAGTTTACCTAGCAGTTTCTTCACCTCCTCCTTGGTTATGTGTATTGTTTCCAGCACCTACTGGTGCACCCTACCTCCATGGTTTGCTGGAAGCATTTCTGTCTCTATTGTGAATCTCTAAATCTTGTGTTTAGTTCATCACATACTTCCTGGTCACTCTTTGTGAGCTACCCTCCATCTTTCCTCAGCCTGATTACCTGGTCCTTGACTGTTGTTTTTCTCCTAATGTGACTGTATAACAACTTTGGTTGAGATTTGGCTTTTGATGCTATGTCGTTCTCGTATTGCCTCTGGGCCTCTCTCCTTATCCCTGCATATTCGTTTCTGGTTCTTCTGCTCAACTCCTTGTTTTCTTGAGTCCTTTGCCTTCTATACTTTTCCATGCTCTAGCACACTAGCCTTTGGCCTCTTTACACCTCCAGTTGAACCATGGGCTCACTCTGGTCTTACCATTTTTTCTGTTACCCTTTGGTATGAACTTCTCCTCTGCCTCCTTGTACTTCATGTAGGAATCTTCTCATGCCTATGTAGTCCCCTTTCTTGAAGTTTGGCTTTTATCATCCTTTGTGTGCTGCTGCATTCTCCACTGTTAACTCTACAAGGTAATCAAAACTCAGGACATCGTGATCACTAGCACCAAGGGGTCTTTCGTGAGTGATATCCCCTATGTCTGAACTATTCAAGGTGAATATGAGATCTAGCCTTTCTGCAACATCCTCTCCTTTCTCTCTGGTTGTATCTCTAACATGTTGGTGCATGAAGTTCTCCAATACTGTCTCCAGCATCTGAGCCCTCCACATTTCTAGTCCTCATGTGGCTTTAGGTTTTCCCAGTCATTCTCTTTATGATTGAAATCCCCCATTATGAGTAATTTTGTCCTACCCATATGAGCCCTCCTGGCCACTTCAGCTAGTGTATCCACTATTGCTCTATTGCGTTCATCATGCTCTTGTCTTGGCCTCCTGTTGTTCAGTAGTGGGTTATACATAACTGCTATCATCACCTTTGGACCCCCAGTCTGAAGTGTTCCTACAATGAAGTCGTCTTTTTCCCCTCTGTTCATTCTTCCCATTTCCTCAAAACTCCACTGGTTTTTGATGAGCAGTGCCACTCCTTTCCCTTCCCTGTTCTCTCTGTCTTTCTCAGGATCTGATATCCAGTTGGAAAGATTGCATCTGTTATGATCCCTGTAAGTTTTGTCTCTGTTATTACTATGATGTCAGGGGATGTATCAATGATTCGTTCTTGCCACTCTTCACTCTTATTTGTTATTCCATCTGCATTGGTGTACCATACCTTTAGCTTCCTTTCCAGTACTTTATTTTGTAACGGGGAAGAGGATGGTGCAGACTGGGGGTGTGGGAGGCATGGCGGAACATTATGGGAGGCTCCTGTGATTGTGAAATTAGTGTTTGGGGGAGCTATGAAGTGTGGTTTGTTTCTGGTTATTGTATTTGGTTGATATGGGGTGACAGGGGTTGTGTTTGATGTTCCCCGGAGGTTGAGCTTTCCTGTCTGTCATGGCCTGTCCTGTCTCTCTTTCCTTCCACTGGTTTCGTCTTACTCTCACTCACAGTTGTGGGTGTGTGTGTGTGTATGTGTGTGTGTGTGTGTGTTGCTTGTGTATGTTTCGTGTGTGTATGTGCATGTGTTTTTGTATGTGTGGGTGTGTGCGTGTGTGTGCATGTGTGCGTGTGTTTGTGTGTATGTGTGTGTATTATGTGTTTGTGCGTGTGTGTGCGTGCTTGTGCGTGTCTGTGCATGTGTTTGTACGTGTGTGTGTGTATGTGGGCGCATTTATGCGTGTGTGTGTGTAGTCACCTAATTGTGATTGCAGGGGTCGATTCATAACTGTGTGTGTTTGTGTGTGTGTGTGTGTGTGTGTGTGTGTGTGTGTGTGTGTGTGTGGGTGGTGTGGAGGTGGAGGGTCGAGGGAGGGGGATGCTGAGTAAACAATGTTACCTGTGCTGGGTATCGTTTTTCTGAAGTGGATATTTTGACGACTTTGTCAATGGCTGAGTAACAGTTGTATCCGTACTGAATATAAGACCTATTAAAAACACTTAGTTGTAGAGCTCCTGCAAGGATAACCCTCTTCACTCTCCACCAACTGCTACATAGGGGATATGTATCTTCCTTGCCCTTCGTCCTTTATTAATCTCATTGCTCATTACCATTCGTCTATCCTTCCTCCGTGATTACGTAAGGCTTCGAATCTTTCCGTATTTTCATCCTTTAGCACTTTCTTGTCCCATACTCTCAATTTAACGGTCTTTGAATATAGAAGACTACAGAACATATTGGAGGAGTCTTGCAGCAGCCACGCTGGTTAAATTCTACTAATACTTAACCATTCACACTTATTTAGGTACAGATTAGAGGAATAATTTGTCTAACCTATTTTTAAAGCTGTCCAAAGAATTAACCTTAACGATGCTATAACTGCTGAATCGAGAAAAAACGTGCACAGAGTAAGCCTTTTATTTTATTACATTTCTCTGTACGGAGAATAAGACTTGGTTAATACTTCCTCCGTCCATGGGATGAAGGATAGAGTTAGTAGATTAAGAAATATCTGGTAAAAGAAGCAGTTCTGGTATCTGCATCAGTGCTAGATAAAATGATGTTTGGAAGTGTAAGAGATAGGACCTTTTCATGTGTGGAACAGCAGTTGATATAATTAGAGAAGAGGGCGGTGTCCCTGTCATGGAGGGGTGTTATAAATGAATTTTTGACTAGAGGAATTGGCGTTAATTGCTGACTGGACAACAACTGTAAGGGCATTGCAGTACTACTTATTGATAAATGGGACCACTTGTATAGCAAGATAGCATTTACAAAAAAACAAATACATAGGGTGCATTTATCTAGAGAAGGGTAGCAGCATTAGCTAGTTTATTCTAGAGGGGCTGTTGTTGCTGTGTAACAGACTAAAGACTAGAAGGAGCTAGTAATATGTATGTTCGTGGGAGAAAAATGAATTATGGTACTATAGATTCAAACAGTGTAAATGATCAATAGGGAGAATGGATTTTAGAAACTACAATTATCAAAAGAGTAAAGTAAAACTGTGATAATAACAACATAAATTGTATTAGCCGGTTCTTGGTGGTTTTAGATGTCATGCTGACTATGTGGGTAATACTTTTAACAGTAAAGTTATGGAAGTTCTCAGAATCGTGTCTAACAGGGAGAATAATATACCTGTCTTGAGTTTCTTTGCCTAGTGTTGTGGAAGATCTTAGCAACTTATTTTCTACACGTAAGACAGTGAATCCAACGCTGATAGTTTCACCATCCCATGTGGAACATTTGACTATACTGGGGGATGAAGATCTAGGAGTCTCAGACAACACATTAATGAACACACTGGAGTTTTGGATCTTGCCATGCGTTCTGACCCCACCCGTACCGTGGTTTGTTTACAGTCGTGTTATTACGATTTCTTGAGTCAAAAACACACGTACATACTTTGAATAGTTCTACTTGTATTGTAATTGTGATCTGAGATTGAAGTGTTCACACCAGTAGCATGTTGCTAATGATAATGTAAATCTGATAATGTTAGAAATGGAATATGTTCAAGGTACTGAATTACTAAACAGTTCTAGTGGTTAGTAAATAAAATGAAAGAAATACTCAATTCTTATGCTCTTACACATATATGTAGGATGTGCATGCATCAGGAACACACATGTACTGTGTATATATAAAAGAGACTCGCATACTATTTGCATACACAACATGGGACGCACGTGTATTATGTATATACACAAGGGACGCACATGCACTACTGTATGTGTGTACACAAGGGACTCACATGTACTACTGTATGTGTGTACACAAGGGACGCACATGTACTACTGTATGTGTGTACACAAAGGACACACATGTACGATATTTATACTGAAGGAGAGCTCATATGCGATTTTTTACTCTAGAAAATTTCACAGTAATTTGTGTAAGAAAGATACATTATTATGCCATCATGTCATCACCTTGAACACAGGGTGGAGGCTGGATGCATTTATCTCATTCATATCAAAATTACATACACACGCAGATGCACATACGCACGAACACACACACACACGTGTGTGTGTGTTTGTGTGTGTATGTGTATGGACGTGGTTCAAGCCTCACGTCCATACATATATACATACATTCATAAATACACACACACACAAAAAAAAAGTCAATTGTCTATCGGCAAGTGCCTTTGATAACTATTAACTACTACTACTACTACTACACACACACGCACACACGCACGCACACACGCACGCACGCATGCACGCACGCATGCACGCACGCATGCACGCATGCACACACACACACACACACACACACACACACACACACACACACACACAACTAGCATACATGCATGCATATAAAACAGGCCTAGTGTCTAATCGACATGTTCCTAGGAGGACAAAATGGTAACTAGCACACACACACACACAAAGGCTAATAAATATAATGACTGGTTAAGTCACAGGTCATTTCACACTGAGTTTATTTACTTTTAATTGCTTGAAGACTCACCACTACCATGTGTGAGGACAGTGTAAATGGCAGTTGACGTAGGGTGATCATGAGACCCTGCAAGGGAGGCGTCTTCATAACAATACATAGCTTGGATGCAGAGAATTGCGCACACCTTCCACTTCCTTGGATCGAGTCTGCCTTCGACTGCCCGTCCTCCAGACGCTGTAAAACCCTATGTGTTTAGCACTCACCCCTGAATCTACTTATTTATAGGACGATACCAAATTTTTTGCCGATACCGATACTCAGTTTTACATCGATACCACCAAAATTGGCCGATATTCACCGATTCCGATACCGATACTTAGTTTTAGGCCAATGCCGATACTTTGGCACACCCCTCCCCTGGTAGTACTAATATCATCAGACATCCGGTGTGTCTGTCACAGTGAGTATTTTCATGTATCCGGAGAGCGTTCAAGTACGTGCAGCAAGACACATCCGTCTTATCATCACCGAGATAAACGTACATCAACAAAACAAAACAAATAAAACACATTTAAAAAATTCACACATGAATAGTTCCTAGGTTTTTTGTCATATGTAATATGAAGGTTATTTGTGATTACAATATATATATATATATATATATATATATATATATATATATATAGTCTCTACGTCCACAGCAGGACTCGAACCTGCAAACTCTGTATCAGAGTCCACAGTACTTTACCACTGAGCCAGACCCCAGATAAGTATGGGCGGCTAGTCGGAACTAGACGATGTTTTCCCATATCCCGGGGCACTAGGCTTGTTTTCATTCAAAGTTATTCAACATCAAATCCTGCCACATGCAGTGGACAACGAAAGAGATTTGAAATGCTTAACAATTCGCAATAACAACACTGCGACTAGCCAAGGAGTCGGACCCATGCTGCTTTGGCCCGCCTGATGGTGAGCGAAAGACACATGACGCTCTAGTCCATGAGACCACACAATTCTCCTTACTTTTAGTAAATAATATTTTGTGTGGTCCCGTGGACTCACCATGAGGCGGGCCAAAGCAGCATGGGTTCGACTCCTTGGCTAGTCCAGTGTTGTTATTCCACTTCCATGGGGAAGTGGAATAGAATTCTTCCTCCGTAAGCCATGCGTGTCGTAAGAGGCGACTAAAATGCTGGGAGCAAGGGGCTAGTAACCCCTTCTCCTGTATATATTACTAAATGTAAAAGGAGAAACTTTCGTTTTTCCTTTTGGGCCACCCTGCCTCGGTGGGAAACGGCCGACGTGTTGAAAGAAAGAAAGAATATATATATATATATATATATATATATATATATATATATATATATATATATATATATATATATATATATATATACGTATATGCCAATTTAAATGTTAACAAATAGTGTAAATATTTTCAGTCTGGCTGGTTTCCGAATTACACGTTGTGAACCATCTACATTTTGTGTGGCAACTAATGGGAGAAACTAAATTGTTAAGTGCAAGGAGAAAATAATGAAGAGCCTAATGGCATGGATAGATGTAATGGCTCGTCAGCACATCTCATGCATTTGACTTGAGATGAAAAAATGTCTTTTAAAATCTTACTTTAAAATAACTTCACATAAAAGTTGCTCGATAGAGGGAAAAACGGCTATTGGCCAAGCCATACCAAACTTCCGAGGGTAAAAACTTTTAAACTCAAGTTTACGGTCAACAATGCAATGCCTAATCGGATCATTGATTGTATTTCATTTAGAGGAAGATTGAATTTGGTAGTTTTTCCCCTCATTTTTTCTGTACTTACATACATAGAAGAGGTCTTTAAATTCAGTGAGCTTTGGAAGGCTGTCTCTGTGTGCTCATATATTCATTATTATTCTAAACACCAGAGCATGTAAGTGTTTCCACCTCAGTATTCTTATGTGCACCGCTTATATGACATCTCGAGTTTTATGATATCGAGAGTATGAGAATGTTTATAATTGGAGTTAAGTTTTTAGTATCCAAGAAAGCTTCAGCTAAAGCTAAGATAACTTTTAATACAGCATTCCCTAGAACCGAATATAAACCTGTGACTGTTGTTGTTCTAACGTGTATTGAAAACTTTCACTCGTCCCTTGAAATAACATAATGCAAAAGTTACATTTAATAATGTAGATTCTATTAAGGATCAACTGTTAAAATATACGTCTTTAGGAAGTGTTCACTCAGTACCTTGTAAAGAATGCGCTTGTCAGTTCATAGATGAAAACTAAAAATTTTCGAATTGATTGGATCGGGGCAGGATCCTAAAGCCTCTTTTCTACACAACAGACACTAGTCGTGAAGTTCCCAGGGTATTAATTTCGTGAAATTCCTACACTAGTAGAACGTACCCCTCAAGGAAGGTTCCTTGATGCTGGTGAGGGGCTCTTGATCTAGGGAATTGGATCTGTGCTCCAGTTCCTCCATCCCCCTCCCACAGGCGCTGTATAATCCTACGAGTTTAGCGCTTCCCTCTTGATTATAAGAATAATAAGTAGAACGTTATATATATATATATATATATATATATATATATATATATATATATACATGTGCCGAATAGGTCAAACTTGCTATTTTGCTTTAAATAGCAACGCTCTTCTTGCCGAATAAGGCAAGCGAAAATTTGTGTATGCAATAATTTCGCAAAAAAATAATTCTGAACCTCATGAAGAAAAATATATTTCATTGTGTTTGTTTATTATTAAATAATTGTAAACTTATCTCTCGCGCTTAGTGAACGAAGGATCGAGCTTTCACTACTAGTTGTGTTGATCGACCCACTTGAGTTTAATGCTTCCCATAAATATGTTTTATATATTTACCCAAATATTGCATTACTGCTTTAACAATTTTGCTTTCACTTTTAGTAAATATTTTGTTTTTGTTACAGGTATGGAGAACGTCTGAACCTGCTCTAGCTGAGGAAGGCAGGTGTGTGAATGTATGTGTACGCTCTCTCAGCTGTGTACACAAACATGTGGGTGAACATTTGTGTACATATTCATCTGTGTACATCCATTCTCGTTTGTGTACTCTATCTCATCAGTATACACACATGTGTTTATGCACACATATGTGTATGAACATGCATATGCGCTGTCCTATGTGTATGTACTTGTATACATGCCCTATAGTATGTATACGTGTCCTGTAACTACTTACATGCGTATTAATAAGGCATACTGATGTGTGTACTCTCCAGCACCTCAGTATATATGTATAAATTAGAGGTGGAAATAAATGGTATAAAATACCGACACAATGGAAAAATAAACACATAAGCAGTATAATGTGATCCTTTATTGACAACGTTTCGCCCACGCAGTGGGCTTTATCGAGTCACAGACAGATCTACCTGGAAAATGAGCAACATAGAGATATATATAGGGTACAGTCAGGTGGAGAATGCTGGGTCAGATGGAGAAAGCAATAGCTGAACCTATTGCCAAGAAACTTCTTCAACGCTATCCCACCTAGAACTCAAGAATGGTACACTGCAGGTCCTTTAAGTCACACTATGTTTTCACACTACTTTTAAGACTCACATGCAGCTTTCTCCATCTGACCCAGCATTCTCCACCTGACTGTACCCTATATATATCTCTATGTTGCTCATTTTCCAGGTAGATCTGTCTGTGACTCGATAAAGCCCACTGCGTGGGCGAAACGTTGTCAATAAAGGATCACATTATACTGCTTATGTGTTTATTTTTCCATAAATTAGAGGTACTGATGTATGTATATCTATAACTCCGTACACACACATACCTAGGGTATGCTGATGTATGCAGTCCGTGTGCACACATATGTTCACCGATGAGTGTATATCTTGCTGTTATGTAGAGAGTCTTGGTTAGTGGTGACAGGTGAAGCTTGTTCAAGTGGTCTCAAGTGGTGACAGATGAAGCTTGTTCAAGTGGCCTCAAGTGGTGACAGATGAAGCTTGTTCAAGTGGCCTCAAGTGGTGACAGGTGAAGCTTGTTCAAGTGGTCTCAAGTGGTGACAGGTGAAGCTTGTTCAAGTGGTCTCAAGTGGTGACAGATGAAGCTTGTTCAAGTGGCCTCAAGTGGTGACAGATGAAGCTTGTTCAAGTGGCCTCAAGTGGTGACAGGTGAAGCTTGTTCAAGTGGTCTCAAGTGGTGACAGATGAAGCTTGTTCAAGTGGCCTCAAGTGGTGACAGGTGAAGCTTGTTCAAGTGGTCTCAAGTGGTGACAGGTGAAGCTTGTTCAAGTGGTCTCAAGTGGTGACAGATGAAGCTTGTTCAAGTGGTCTCAAGTGGTGACAGATGAAGCTTGTTCAAGTGGTCTCAAGTGGTGACAGGTGAAGCTTGTTCAAGTGGTCTCAAGTGGTGACAGATGAAGCTTGTTCAAGTGGTCTCAAGTGGTGACAGGTGAAGCTTGTTCAAGTGGTCTCAAGTGGTGACAGGTGAAGCTTGTTCAAGTGGTCTCAAGTGGTGACAGATGAAGCTTGTTCAAGTGGTCTCAAGTGGTGACAGATGAAGCTTGTTCAAGTGGCCTCAAGTGGTGACAGATGAAGCTTGTTCAAGTGGTCTCAAGTGGTGACAGATGAAGCTTGTTCAAGTGGCCTCAAGTGGTGACAGGTGAAGCTTGTTCAAGTGGTCTCAAGTGGTGACAGGTGAAGCTTGGTCAAGTGGTCTCAAGTGGTGACAGGTGAAGCTTGTTCAAGTGGTCTCAAGTGGTGACAGGTGAAGCGTGTTAAAGTGGCCTCAAGTGGTGACAGGTGAAGCTTGTTCAAGTGGTGTCAAGTGGGGACAGGTGAAGCTTGTTCAATTGGTCTCAAGTGGTGACAGGTGAAGATTGTTCAAGTGGTGTCAAGTGGTGACAGGTGAAGCTTGTTCAAGTGATCTCAAGTGGTGACAGGTGAAGCTTGTTCAAGTGGTCTCAAGTGGCGACAGGTGAAGCTTGTTCAAGTGGTGACAGGTGAAGCTTGTTCAAGTGATCTCAAGTGGTGACAGGTGAAGCTTGTTCAAGTGATCTCAAGTGGTGACAGGTGAAGCTTGTTCAAGTGGTCTCAAGTGGTGACAGGTGAAGCTTGTTCAAGTGGTGCCAAGTGGTGACAGGTGAAGCTTGTTCAAGTGGTGTCAAGTGGTGACAGGTGAAGCTTGTTCAAGTGATATCAAGTGGTGACAGGTGAAGCTTGTTCAAGTGGCCTCAAGTGGTGACAGGTGAAGCTTGTTCAAGTGGCCTCAAGTGGTGACAGGTGAAGCTTGTTCAAGTGGTCTCAAGTGGTGACAGGTGAAGCTTGTTCAAGTGATCTCAAGTGGTGACAGGTGAAGATTGTTCAAGTGGTGTCAAGTGGTGACAGGTGAAGCTTGTTCAAGTGGTCTCAAGTGGTGACAGGTGAAGCTTGTTCAAGTGATCTCAAGTGGTGACAGGTGAAGCTTGTTCAAGTGGTCTCAAGTGGTGACAGGTGAAGCTTGTTCAAGTGGTCTCAAGTGGTGACAGGTGAAGCTTGTTCAAGTGATCTCAAGTGGTGACAGTTGAAGCTTGTTCAAGTGGTCTCAAGTGGTGACAGGTGAAGCTTGTTCAAGTGGTCTCAAGGTCTCACAACACTTTATTACCGTAACAGCTTGCAGCCCAGGAATTTCTCAGTGTATAAATATTTACATTTCAACGCGGTAATTTTACAAACGCTGGAGCTCGTGCTGGTGTGTGTGTATGTGTGTGTGTGCTTGTGTACGTGCGTGTACTCGCAGGGGTCGAGTCACAGCTGGCCCCCTGCCTCTTCGCTAGTCGCTTTAATGTTCACACTCTCTCGGCTGTAAAAGTCTTGTTATGCCTCTTCTTAAAGCTAATAATAATAATAATAATAATAATAATAATAATAATAATAATATCTTTATTTACTACAAGTACATGTACAAGGTATACAGGCCTAGCTGACATCAATGACATACTA